>JAJJMA010165347.1:0-11855 GCA_023529015.1 Papaver nudicaule | reverse complement strand
TTGGATTCTTTTTGGGTTGAGCCTAAGCAGCAAGAGAGAGATTAGGTCTGTATCTCCTCTGGTTCCTTAGGGTTATATTCATGTAATCACAGCATCGTAATATATACAAATCTTCATATATTTAGTCTTTGCTACTATATGTTTTCAGTCTTCAATTACTGTTTGATTACCTTCGGTGTTGTTCTTGGTGGTCTTCGCACCATTGAATCTCAACTAAACTACTGTATGTATGAGTAGATCTGATGGATATGGCTCCTTGAGTACCTATGCAGATTTTCTACTCGTACAAGGAGAGTAGATGTTGATTGAGAATGTTGTTTCAGTTTATTTGTTGTTTTAGTTTTTTTGTTTAATTTGTACACGGCAAAAACTTTTGAGAATGTTGTTCTAAACTTTGACGTTTCCTTATTTTCATTAAACGTTGTTGTTACGTTCCATTAAGTTTTTTTTTCATTCAATTTAAACTTTAAATACTACATTGACTTCATTAGAATTGAAATTGCACCAATACAAGTAACTAAAATCCGAATGGGTTGAATTTTGGCAACATCATAAGGATGTGGAAACAACCAAAGAAGTGGAACGGGTTGCCGCCGTTCTGCAGTTTCCATGTCTCTAACGATCTTCTCAAAACATCCTCATCTGTCTCACCAATGACTCTTTCTCGATGGATTCCCACAGCTACAGAAGCAAAACGACCTACTTCCATGTTAATCTTAGCAAAACGATCGACCAACGGCCAACAGAACGTAGTCTAGGGTTCCCGGTCTGTTGTACAAACTTTTCATGAATTGAACTCCATAAAGTTTGGTGTCTCAAGTTCATACGAGTAGGTGCACCCTGGGCGTAAAAAACATAACTTCTACATATTTGGATCTTCATTCGGGGTAAATCGCTGGCAGCGAATACTAACACGACGACGACGACGAATATCATTTGGAGTCTGAGCCATTTTTCCAATATTATATGGAGAAGAGGAGGAATTGGTGTGGGTTGAAATGGTTTTGGAAGCAAGTATTTATAGAGGTAGTAGGAATTGGTGTGAGTTGGAAGCATAAAGTAATTATAAGAATTACCGTCGATCGAGGCTCAGAATCTCGAGGTCGAGATTCTGTTTAGCGATCTCGATTTTCTTTCTCTCTGTCAAGAGTCTTTTTCTTGACCGAGATACAAACTAACTACCGCTAGTTAGTTCTGTTGGCCCAACAAACAGGCAGATCTGGCGGTTTGTCTGCCCGTTTTTGGTGTTTGCCCCTTTTATAGTGGGGCAAACAATGCATTAACTCCATATCTCTCTCTCTCCCTTGTCTTCTTCTTCATAGACAACAGTACTATACTCCTAACATAAATCTCAAAACTCTCTCTCATTCATACAATCATTTGTATGCACTGATACAATGTAGAGAGAGAGAGAAAAAAATGGGCAAATCATCCAGAAGAAAAGATCACACAAAACTTTTATCAAAAACATTACCATCATCACCATCTCATTCCTTCTCATCATCTTCATCATCAGATTTTGAGTTCACAATATCATTATCACCACTTAAATCGTCATCAAATCTATGTCCAGCTGATGAACTCTTCTATAAAGGACAATTACTTCCTCTTCATCTTTCTCCTCGTCTCTCTATGGTAAGAACTCTTTTATTATCACCTAATTCATCCACAAGAACTTCTACTGATACCGCTTCTCGTGATTCAACCGGTAGTTCTAACTCATCATCGAATGATTCACATTCTTCGTTTGGTTGTGAATTACTCAATGATTGTGATTCATCTAGACCTAGTTCAGTAAGTGCGGAGCTTGAAGATGAGTTCAAACGACTTAGTTCTCGTCGTGAACAACATGATCATGAAATCCATTCTCAATCTCATCAACACCACCAAGTGAAGAAGCCCAAGTATTTTTCTTTATCTAGATTCTCTTCTGTGTTCAGGAAAGATCAAACCAAGATAAATAGAGAAGTACAAGAAGTGGTTGTAGCTGCTCAACATAGTTCTTCTACTGAATCAGCATCAGCATCAGTGAAAAAAGGAAGCTCTTCAGCCAAAGATGTGATAAGGAAGTACTTGAAAAAAGTGAAACCTTTATATGAAAAGTTATCACAAAAACAACAACAAGAACAGAAGATGGACAGTATTATTAAATCTACAACTAGGGTTATATCTTTGTCCATGAAGAGTGGTAGTTTAACAGAAAGTTCCGTTAAAAGCAAAGACATGACGTGTCTTTCTTCATCATCGTCATCGGTTAGCAATAAAGAAAATGGGAATGGAAGATTTTCAAATTCATTTTCAGGGAATTTAAGATACCCAAGAAAGAGAAGTTGTATCTCAAGTTGTCCATCTTCAATTAGGTCATCACCAAATCATTCTGGAGTTCTCTGTGGAAATAAAGTTATCAATGGAAACAATATTAATAATAATGTAGTGATAAGAAGTGGGTTTAATTCAGAATCATCATCAATGAATGAATTACAGAATGCTATTCAAGGGGCTATTGCTTATTGTAAGAATTCAATGGCTCAGACTAAAGCAGAACAAACTTCTTTGTTAACGGTAAGTTCAATTAGTAATTAGTAATCAGAATTTCACTTCCTTTTTTTCTCTAATTCTTTCTTATGATCGTTCTTTAATCTTTTAAATAGAACAACTTTTTTTTTTCTATCTTGATTTTGTCGTAGTTAGTGAATGGATGTTGGAATCTTTTTTCTATTTTGTTTTTTGTTTGTTGATTAATTTTGTTGAGAGAGAGATGAAAATGTTAATCTTTTTTTCCTTTGTTTTTGTCTACTGTCTAATCTAATTAATCTAATTGAGTACATTTCTTCCTGGCTTGTTTTCTAATCCAATTGTCGATGATGAATGATATCCGCAGAGTGACAATCCAAACTAAAGTATGGGTCTGTTGTACCAATTTCTATCCGCAATTTAGTAATTTGCCAAACAACTATGATGCTAATTAAGCTGCACAAATAACAATTTGATGAGTTAATTTGCTCTGAACTCTCAAGTGTGACGCGTAAAGTAACCAACGTCGCTGTATTACAATGGTATCACTGGACAATAATATCAATGACTGGGGTTCGCGTATCAATAATGTTAACGGTCAAAGATAATAGTTCTGGCAATCACTAAGCTCTGACTTATCGGCAGCGAGTGCAGTTGAACGTTTCGAGATAACATCAGTTAAGTGGGTCCAGTTTCGGTCAAGTTTCTGAATAATGAAGAGTTAAAATTAACATTCATTAGGTGGGTCAACGAACGAAAGATTTCCATGTGATTACGGGCTAGGCGAACATGATCGCCTTAAATTGAACAGATCAGATCGTAGATGATAGTTAACATATTCCTTCTTTTCTCATTAAAAACTCGGATGATAGAGGATGAGGATGCCAAAGTTTTGTGCCTAAATAACACTATACAATTACGGAGGAGACTGCAAAGCTATTCTCACTCACATGTGATGGATACTAGAAGATGGGTCCCTCTTGAGTGAAGATCCGTAAACCTAGCCGAAAAATACTATTGAGGCATAAAATCACGGCCCTACATATTTGTTCTTGCCATAATTAGTTAATGAATCGTTGGATTCGCTGAGATGGGGTATTTATGTCAAAGATATTTAATGGAATTCGGTTGGACTTGATTGCACCAGGACCGTTAGATTTCTTTTTTTATTGCATAAAAATTAGGTTTTGTTTGTTGTTGTCGGCTCTGGCCTCTGAGATCTTAATAAAAAGCAATAGAAAAGGCTGATGGGATCTCACCACCGTCGGATCTCTCTGTCTCTCTCTCACATCTCTCTCTCTCTCGATGTCTCTCTCTCTCGATTTCTCTCTCTGTCTCTCCCATCTCTACTTTCTCTCAGCTCTACACTCAGAGTTTTCGGTCATAAAAAGATCACTGACAAAAACGTGGTTGGGAATTGTGAAGTTATCTGATCCGGTTCCTCATACCATTTAAGAACTGGTTCCTAAAAGGGACCAAAACCAAAGTCTAACCCAATACTCTGACTTAACAGCTGTTGCAACAGAAACCGTATCCTTACCGTTGCTTGCACTGTTACAACGTCTGATGCACTGTATGACTGTTTAGATTCACTTGCAAAGTTGCAAACATTGTTCGATACCCAGCGCCACGCGCTATTGGGTTCAAGAAAACATTCATTTCATTGTTCAAAGTACAAATTATCGTCTCAAAAGATAGTGTATGTATATACAAACTATCAAAGATTGGTGCTCATTCCGAAATGAAATAGAAGATGTAATTTGGACAAACAATAATTTTGTATCTGTACAAAATGATTGCAGTATCAAGGTCATGTTTTACCTATGGCGCCAAACATTTATGAAGGTGAAGGAGGTAGCAATAAGATGTTTCCAGGAGATGTCCTGAAGAGAAGCAAATGAAAATTGATTAACTAAGACTCAATGTGCCAAATCATGTTATAATATAAAGTGAAGAGAAGAATGATTCGTCGTACTTGAGATTCAAGTCTTGTTTCTCTAAAAGGCTGTTTGGAATTTGACCCATCAAATTGTTGTTCTGTAAGAAACTGACAAAAAAGAATAGCAACATAGTTAGGCAAACATGAACGACTTGATTTACCATATTCCGAACTGCGAATGAAGTCCCTACTTCTTTGATGATATGGTTAACTGGTTTACTGTCTAATAATATGAAGAAATATGACAAAAATGTAATTGAGGATGAATATGACAACTATAAATATACTTAACCTACTGTTAATTTTGCTGTTTATGTATATTCAAAGTAGAAGCATGAATAGCACAATGATGAGGAGCTTACAGTTCACGAAGGTTTTCAATGGTCCCTAGCGACTGAGGAATTCTTCCAACCAACTGGTTATCCTCCAGATGCCTACATAAACAAATGAAAACAAGTTAGATACAACCACTTCTTAATGGTGATTCACTACAGGTTGGAGCAATAAACTTCATGAAAATTATAGAGTGGGCGCAGTGGTGTTTCATGGTCAGTGTTGTGGAGGGTTTCACTAACAAAACCTGTTCTACAAATTTTTGTGTCTGCGCACACATTAAAGAGAGTGGACTTACAGTGTCTTCAGCAACCGTAGTTTGCTAAGATCAGGAATGGACCCTGTCAAACTGTTGTTCCCAAGCCAGCTGTGTCATTTACAGTCTCAAATCATTAGTCGTGACATCATTTGCCGCAGTATTAAAAAAGACAAGATTGTAGAACTTACATATCCGTCAAAGCAGTCATATTGGAAATATGCCTCGAAATATATCCCGAAAGAGCCATACTTGTTAAGTTTCTGGAGAAAACATCAAAAGGCATAAGTTTCCTTAAGTGCAGGATTTGGAAATAGTCCAATGAGAATAAAGAGACATAAGGAAACATATGTTTCAGTATAATAAGCCAAACTTACAAAGAAATCACACGAACACGAGGTCCTTCTGAGCACGTAACTCCCGTCCATGCATATTCACGAGGTCTACAAGGATCACCGTTCCAATCAACAGGGTGGTTTTGGAAACCACTCTTCAAGTACTCCATAGCAGTTGCTGCAATTTAACATCACCCATTAGGGGATAGCACACAGAATGATTAAAAAAAAAAAAAAAAAAAAAAAAAGAAGAAGAGGAAACCAACCCCTTGTCTCTTTAAACTCTTACAAGCAGAACGAAATCGTGCACAAGGGTCATATCAATGGCATATGCACTAGAGGATAAAGGTAGAACCACATTCATAGAACCAAACTCTTAAATGGTATTTTGTTACCGGCTAGTGATGGCTATCAACTTAGAGGAATTCTCGAGCTCTATTCTTTCAGGAAATCTAGCTTAATCAAATGACAGGTTTCTCCATAAAAAATAGTAAGGAGTTTAGTAAAACAAACCATCCCGTGTTAGAGTCCTTCCGCCAAGGGCTAGTAGGTTGAAAATCTCTCCAGCATTAATCAAAGGACCAACAATTGATCCGTCAACAGGAATTAAACTTATGGTATTGCGACCCGAAAGAGGCCAGCGGGACGCAAAGACAGCTGCCCCAGCTGTAGTTGCATTCAAATTTTGATAATATTGTATCCCATTAAAGGTAATGTCGAAAACCCTTGAGCTTCCCAATGATGAATTTCGGCCATCCGCAAAGTACAGCGCAATATAGTAGGTGGAGTTTGGAAGAGATGTTGCAGGCCATTGTAGATCCAACTTCACAGGGTTAGCTTGCTCTGTCGTTAATGCAGTCTCAAATACATTCAAAGGAGGGAGATTCCAGAACCCAGCCACATCAATATCTTTTACACTTTTCGGTGTGGAGTAACTTTCCCCAGATGGCTCCCACATTCTATCAAATGGATCATCGGGATATCTGTACATATCTCAAACAAAAAAAATATCAAGATCATTGTTTACAATACATGCCCATAAATACTACTGAACATATTGTTCGAGTACAATACAATTACAAACATTGTCGAACTTCAATTATACACAGCATGCTATACTCTGACAAATATAAACACCATCGGCATCTTCTACTAAGCAGTACACCCACTCTAACAAATACTAACAACTTATTATTGTAGTCTGATAAGAACATATGGGTTTAACAGATTTGAGCTACTTTTTGTTTTCGGTGATATTTACTTCACTAAAATTAGATACAATAGCTATTCTAAGAAAACTGAAGTAACTCATAAATTTTACTACACTGAAAAATTAGCCACAGAAGCTAACCTGATGAGAGTTTGAGGATATCCAAAGCTGTTCCTCGAAACCAAACTCAAACCAAAATTCGCGAAGTCCGTAGTATTATAAACCGATTCATCCAACTGAATCAATTCCAAAGCATTAATAAAAGGATCCGACTCAGTATACGTATTGATCGCAACGCAGACACTCATAGTTTTAATTCTGGCAACAAAAACCCCTTCATAATAAGACGCAATTCCATTTGTAAAATCATCAGTAGTATTAACAATTCCCCAAACTGTCCCATCAATTATCTGGTCAAACACAGGTGGAAAATCATTCCCATTAATTCCCCCATAGAAATAACTCGCACGGACGAGATACTTTGCTTGACGAACAACCGGAACATCGTAACAGAACTTCTTACGCGAACCGTCACCTAACGGAAATGATCGAAGAGTTCGAAGATTAACTGGAAGGGAATCGGGGATTGGATTTAAAGTTCTGGAAACACCAGATGAGATGAAATTGAAGTCTAGTTCCCATTCTTGAAATCCCGATGTATTAGTCGTGCTACTTGCTCCACAATCAATGAAGGTACCTTGAGGAGGTGGATGTTGACAATTAATGGATATGACGAACAAGCAGAGGAATACAAACAGTAGAGAGCAAAGCGAAGACATAATTTGAAAAAAATAAGATCATTTGGTGTTGGAATCGAGGATTATGATTCTGAAATTAGGGTTAGGGTTTGAAAAGGTCTTTAAGATGAAGTACCGAGGAAGAGAAATGGAAGGGGAAAAGTCAATAAGTGGCGTTTTAGAGAAAAGAGAAATAGCACTACTATATAATTTTACAGAGTAGGTGGAGAATTCACGCGGGAAGAAGAGAACAACGGTTTTCGTAGTCTTTGGATGCAGTCAACTTTGTAGGCGAAGTATCAATCGGTTAGGTTGGGTGATGAGTCTGATGACAAAAGTGGACACAAGACACACTGGTACAGTAGTTGACCGAATAGGTCGTTTGGGTTTCAACTGGATTATTGCCTCTATGAAGTCATTTTCACGTATGAAGGTTACAATACTAACGGCATCTCCAATAGGGGGTCTAATTTTATTTATTCTATGCCACATAGGATTTAAGACCCCCATTTAACAAAAACTCATCTCCAATAGTAGGGTCCTTAAAATTAGGAGTCGTGACATGGCAACCAAAAGGTCTTAAAGAAAGTTTTATTTATACTTTATGTTAGACCTCCATGTCATTAATTTAACTAATTTTTCTTATTTTAATTAGGGTTTAAACCAATAGAAAAAAAGAGAAACAATATATTTATTTAATTTATTATATCCACGTCAAAAATCTAAGGGTTAAGACCTTGCACTATTGGAGATGGTTTTTGTACCAAAGAGTTTTATTACATAAACCCTCCTAAATGAAAGTCTAAATAAGACCTCCACGTAGGATTTTTAGCACCTACCGTTGGAGATGCTCTAATCTACATAAAAAAATAAACGAAAAATTAAAATAAGCCCTAACTTTAAGATCTGATCAATCGGACGAGAAACTCAATTCCACACTGCTGCTGGCCGAATTTGAGCAGGCCCGTCCACTTCCATAGAACAAGATCGTGGCAACGTAGACCTAAGTGCTCATATTGGGGTTGGGGGGTGGGGAACTATAGATTAGTTCAACGAGTTAGGTTCACGGAATCCATTTACGAGGGAATCCATTTACGAGGGAATCAGCTCAATTCCCTGAACCAAACAAGTATAAAATCAAGAATTGGATTATGACTATGAGGGAATTCGATTCCGTCAAAATACTCATTTTCCATTTCTTCGGTTCGAGAGTGGAATAGAAAAGCACTCTGACGGAATCGATGGTTTTGCATGTAAAATGACACAATTGTCCTTACTAACAAAACTATTGATCGGACATTTCACGCGGTTTCGAACTCCATTTTTGAACTTGAGAGCATAAATGAGAAATAATGGGCTTCTGCCACGGATGAATTTATCTTTCGACGATCAATAAAAGTGCAGAGGTAGTAATCCATTGATGATGTTCTACGTTGATTTCGGGTAGGTATTTTTTGGAATTTTTGTGTTTGATTTTTTGGTTTTCTTTTCGTTTTAGTAGATCTTTTAAAAAAATAGGGTTTCTGATTTTTGAAGTGATTGAAAAATTATAATCTTATGTATTTATTTGTTTAGTTATTGATTCAGTCTGAAAATGAATTGTTAAGTGGAGAATTTATCGAGGGTATTAATAGTCATTTCACACACATAGATTACCCTGTAATTGATATATCTAAACCAAACACTAAATTATGGAGCAAGGAATCATCTCCGTGTAATCCAATTCTTGGATTCTCAGCCATCCAAATACCCGAACCAAACAAGGTGTAAGAGTTTTTCGTGAGCCGATGCGGCGGAAGGACGAGCATTCAAAATATAAATCCTAAAATATAGTGATATATGAAGTTTCTAATATAAGAAAACTAAAATAATACATAAATTAGCGACTCTTTCTATCACAAAGCGCTTTTCGATCATTCAACGGTTAACTTGTCTGACTGTAGTAGTGTAGTAAAGTTATTGGGTGATGATACTAGTGAACTAAGTTCAAAACTCGTCAGCACCCAATTCCCGATCAATTAAAAAAAAAAAAACTTACGATCTTCACCTTTGCTTTTTACAAGGTCTATTCATCGGAAGATAGATTACCAATATAATTTGTCCAACCAACATAATGTCATGCATCATGATTATCAAACAATATATGAGAATTTGTCTGATGAAAGAAATTTGAGAACGACTCTGACAGAGTTATATGTGACTAACTCTCACGATTCTTGAGTAAGAGAGTACCGTGGATTTCCAGATTACTATTGTTGGCGATCTACGCAGACTCTGAGATGACTATAGGGAAGGTCTATACGGTAACCCCAACTGCAGGAGAGGTGTAGTTCTCAAGGTATATTTTGAACCACGATAGAGTCCTACGCCTTCTGACGATCTATTTTTAGTTGATTGAGAGAGATATCGTACATTCAAGGGAGCTGCTGAAAAATTAGAGCTTTTGGAGAATGATGATAGTGTAAGAGCGGGTTTGTCTCAACCAACAACAGTCAAGATGCCATATGCTTTGAAAAGATATTTGCCTATATCTTGGTCTTTTGTAATCCTTCAAGCATGAGAGAACTATGGGATGAATTTTTCAAGCAACACAAGCTCGACATTCTTATCGGACCGTTTTCCTCATGAGTTGAATTTGATATTTAAGCAGTACGACAAACATATATCCATGTATGACCTTTCACTGATTGTAGGTGCACCGGGTGAAGGCTTTGCGATCTGAAGTTTGATTCAACAAGCGTTATCGGTTCCTATATCTGAAGAAGATATATCGGCTATCCACATGTTGAATGAAGATCAGTCCAAGGCATATGGTACAATCATGAAAGAAATTGAGCAAAAGGAAAGCAAGGTGGTTTTCTTCATTTATGGTCCCGCAGCTACTGGGAAGACATACTTGTATCGTGTAATTTTGGCAACTGTTAGGAAAAATAGTGGTATTTCCATAAAGACAACCACATCGGGAATTGCTGCTACTATGTTACCTGGTGGAGAACTAGACATTACAATTTTAAGCTTTCGTTGACAGCGACGATAACATCAACGTATTGTATGAATATACAATCAAACGTATCTAAACTAGGGTATGACCCGTGCCGTCACGGCACGGGTTTCTGGTTGTCGTTGAAAACATGGATTTCTTTTCTTATTTTCTTTCGAGTATAATTTTCAAGTTTAATTTTGTATATTAAACTCCACCGGTGTTGTTTTAAATTCCATTGGATTCTTATCGTCTGCTACAGTACCATATAGTGGGCGTATACGACCATGGGATCATAACAGATTGGATGAAAAGGAGTTTTATAGACGATTGCTTATGGCTAACCCACCCAGTAAGTCCTACAGTTTTATGTCGTGAAAGTAGGAGACATGTATGTTATACATCTACATCCTACTTGATGCAAGGTCGGCATGAAAGTAGGAAACATGTTATGCACGTTACAAATAATGACCGCTGGTGGATGTGCAACTTGAGGAACGCCCGTTTGTGGACGATAATTATTCATAGTACGAAATAGTGGATTGTGGATTTATAGGGTCAAATTATGAGGGTCTTATCTATGGTTATGCCACTGTGAAATCGAGTGTCCAAACAATTAGTATAATCTATATACAAACTCATTGTTTTCTTCTCTTGGCCGAATTGTGCTCATTTGTTATCACCATCTTAATTGGTATTGATCGATTGTGGATGCTTCCAACATATACTAATAACGTGAATACTACTGTGAACTCCAAATCACACATATTAGGCGATTTGTAGTTTTCCATAGTAATTTTTTAGTGTCGTAACCTACACTCCGTAATTTTAGTCGAAAAAACCAACCATACACATGCATCATATCCCAAAGAATCATTTGGTTTCACCATAAGGGGTATGGACAATAGATTAGTAAAGCCCAAGGAAAATATACAGACCACCACTAATCTGTGTCTGGATCAAAAATATATTTTAAAAAGAAGAAAATGATTTTATAGCTCAAAACACTCACCTATTTAAAATACACAAAACATTAGAGTTATTTGAGAAGGTGGGTTATAATCTAGCAAAATGAAGAAAACATAAAGAACCTTCAAGATCTTTGTAACTGAACACGAATGACACTACTCATCAAAATATCGAAAGTTTGAACCTATATAAATCTTATTGACACTGATCCAACTGCTCCAATATGTCATTCATAAAATGAATTAAATAACAATTTGGTGCAGGATATTTGCGGTTATTGGTAGCATGGGAGATCATCTGGTAGTCGACAAATCTTGTCCCATTGATGTTTCATTGTTCCTAAATTTTTAGAATTAGCTGTTGCAATAACACGAACCCTATATTTTCATCGTTCTTCTGACCAAGCTTAATTTAGCTTATTGACCTTTTAACCACCAGTAACACAGTGGGATGATTAGATACATAGGAATGACAATCACCCACTGCATATGTTTGAGTTACTGGTGGCTGGTTGTTGCAAACATCTAATACCCTTTTCCCCAGACCTCCAAAAACCCGCGTATTTGATGTAACGCAATCCTG
>JAJJMA010165304.1:0-14082 GCA_023529015.1 Papaver nudicaule | reverse complement strand
TTCCCTAAAACTTAGTTTTTTACTGTTCATGTGCCCAAAAAATTTTTACGGCCTCCGGCCGCAAAATGTTGCCCCCACAACCTCAACTTCCTGGCTCCGCCACTGATTACTCAATTCGTCGACGGCGCATGAAGTTTTCATTTTATATTCTTGTACAGGAGGGAGAAGGACAACTTGTTAACGAAAGAAAAGATTAGAGGAGAAAGAAAGAACAATAGCATAAGTGGTAAGGATTTGATTGGCTTTGGTCTTTTTCCCTTGCGACGATCTTGTCTTACACTCATGATTGTGCTTTGTCTGTGTGATGGTTTTGTGTTCTAGGGATTGATAGGTGAAGGAAAACTCTACCTAGTGTGGTTGTTGCTGTTGTTTACGGGTGCAACATTTAAGGCAAGTTTACTTCGGATTCTAGTTATGGGTAAACATAAAGATTGATCTATTGGTCGTTAATCATAATAGATCTAGGTTGTTGCCTGTAGAAATATAGTTTATGTGCTTGCGTAAGCTTCGATGTCTTTTAATTATATTGCTATACGGGTCTGTTAGAAATGTGTAGTTAGAAGAAAGTTTTCTTGACTGTACCTGTATGAACGGTTTCGAGATGATTGTGCTGGTATACTGCAGATGACTAATTGATTTATGTTTGTCTAGGACGATGTATAGTTGATGATACAATATCAGTTTCCATCGATAATTAAATTAATTAGTCGATGAAATGTGAACATTTTATAGATTATGTAGGTTATGGGTATGCGTAGTTGATGGGTATGGGTACACTAGCTCATTTGTCATGCAATCTAAGTGATCCGTTAGGTCTGTCAGATGCTTTACTTATAATGGTCTGCCATTTCGTTTAATGATCCCTGTTAAGGAGGGAATAAAAATTTAATTAAGCTAACCGTTAGTGGACTTTGAGATAACATGTTAAAGATTTCATTTCTTGATGTAAATCTGAATTAGTGGTGCTAGCTTCGGTTCTTCTCATGGAGTATAGTGTGTTGGTATTTGATAACAAGTTCAAGTGCTACTACTTAATTAATGGTCCTAGTTTCTGTTTCCATAGTATAGTATGTTCATGCTTTGTTATTAACAAGCTAGGTGCTGATGGTGTGTGGTAGTGGATGTGTTCTTATTTGAATCGAGTGAGGGGATGTGTTCCTCATTTGCGTTGTTAGATTTAACTTATTCATTCAGTTAACGACTTGGGAATTTCGGCAATATTCCGAAATAAAGGAATAAGTAACCATAATGGGATGCGTTCCCAGTTCGATTGTGTATGGACATTGGGTAAAAATCAAGGTGTGTGAATACGTTGTGTACGATCCTTGATTTGGGATTTAATTAGGCAGAAATTGTGTAGCTCTGTCCTTTATACTGATGTTTGATTTATTAAAATTGTTTGCTTCTTTTTTCATTTTACTACCCAGAAATGTGATAACTAATTTTTGCGTTATTTTACTGAGGTTCATTCTTTGAGTTTTCCATTGCTCGGAGACGGAGTAGACTTGCTTGGAGTTTAACTCCCGTGGATTATTTTTTTCAGGTGTTTAGATTTCTTGAAGGAGTTTTGATTGATTCCAGTTCGGGTGGATATTCAGAATATCTAACTGAGGGTGGCGATCTATACTTCATCTTTATTTTATTCTTTCGTTATGTAGTTGTGAGGCAGAGGGGATTCTATTAAACTTGGGTAGTCTCTATTTTATTGGTTTCGACATTTCTCACTCTTGGATTTAAATGTCGTCTAGTACACCGTTGTGGTAATAAAATTATATCATCTTCATTAATAATTATTTGATATTTTCCCTTCTATACACAACTTTGCTGTCATATTTTCTATATAATCATCGGCCGGGGTTATGTGGAAAGTAGGGCTGTTACAGTTGGTATCAGAGCTTAGGTTAGGGAAACCTTAGGACTGGGGGGAGTGAGCCTAGGACGTTTTTCCTTGCGTATATCCATTGTTTGGATATGTTATATATAAATACTAGTATATATAAGCATATATTATAAGTGATTGTTATTCCGCTGAAATTATTTTACTTATATAGGAATGTCTGGAAGGCGTACCGGGAGAAGAAATGGTACTAATACAGAAGATGAACCGACTGTGAACGTGAACATGGCACAGTTGACTCAGTTGATTGCTCAGGCAGTCGCTACTGCCATGAATCAACACCAAGCCAATAATCAACCGGGAAATGGGCATGTTGTAGAGGGAGAAGAAGATAGATACCGAAAGGTTCAATTTCAATTTAAGAAGTTGAATCCGAAGGAATTTTCGGGGAAGTCTGATGATCCGACAGTAGCCCACGAGTGGAAGGACGAGATGGCCAAGATTTTTAGAGCTATTGGTCCTGCTTGCACCGAAGTATTCAAGCAGAGACTTGCCACTTTTCAGTTGACTGGAGATGCTCACACCTGGTGGACTTCAGCTTCACGTGGTATGGACTATACCACCTTGACATGGGCAGCTTTTCTGATCATGTTTGACAACAAGTATTTCCCTCAGAGTGTTCGGAATGCGAAAGAGCGGGAATTTCTTTCTTTGGAGCAAGGTGATTTATCTGTAACCGAGTATGAGATTGCATACTCAAGGTTGGCAACGTATGTTCCCCACTTGGTAGATACGGAAGAGAAGAACAAACGTAGGTTTGTATATGGGTTGAAAGGTGTGTACCGAAAGTTTATTGTTGGGAATCCAACAATAACTACTTTTGCTGCCGCAGTTGAGTGTGCCAGAGAATTAGAGCAGGATTACTTGTCTCACAAGAAGGAAGAAGAGAATCGTAAGAAATGGAGTACGACATCTAAGAATCAACAATCACAGAATGACCTTCAACAGGCAGGTCAGACTAGGAAGAAACAAAGGAAAAATTGGAACAAGGCCAATGATGGAGCAATGGTGCAAGCTGGGAACGAAGTTATTGATGCAAGACCAATTAACTTTATGGGGTATTGTTACAACTGTCGTGACAAGGGGCATAAGGCATCAGAATGTCCTAAAGAGAAGACACAACCTAGAGATCGACGTGAGCAACAAAACACTGTAGTTGGGAATCGCAATGGACGACCTCGTGGTCAAGACCGTCATGGTCAACTTTTTGCTGTGCAACCTGGTGCTACAGACAAGGCCACTTTGGGAGGTACTTTCTTTATTCTTGGGGAACCTGTTAGTATTTTATTTGATACTGGAGCTACACATTCTTTCATATCTGCTAAGTTAGTCGGCATGGTAGATCTTTCTGTGGTAGTGTGTGATTTTCCTTTATGTGTTGCTGCGCCTACTAGTAGTACGGTAGAGTTGAGTAACAAGGTTGATGCATGTCCTATTATGATTGGTGATATTGAGTATTTGGCGGATCTTTATGTGTTAGAGATGGTTCCTTACGATGTTATACTAGGGATGGACTGGTTGTCTTCTAATTTTGTGCATTTGGATTGTGCTAATAAGACAATCACTTTTGCGAAGCCGGGTCATCCTAAGGTAGTTGTATCGACTACATCTCGAAGTCCATTTATTGAAGCTTTCCTTAGCCATTTAGAGTGTGAAGTGGCTCAAGATGAGACTTTATTGATTGCGGGTATACCAGTGGTGTCTAGTTTTGCGGATGTGTTCCAGGAGGTTCCTGGTTTACCGCCAAGTAGACAAGTAGAGTTCTGCATCGAACTTCTACCAGGTACGTCCCCAATTGCTCGTGCTCCTTACAGAATGGCTCCGAAGGAAATGCAAGAACTAAAATCTCAGATTGACCAGCTTTTGAGTCAAGGATTTATTCGACTTAGTTCTTCCCCTTGGGGTGCTCCTGTTTTGTTTGTGAAGAAGAAAGATAATTCTTTACGTCTATGTGTTGATTATCGTGAGCTTAACAAGGTCACGATAAGAAACAAATATCCTTTACCAAGGATTAATGATTTGTTTGATCAACTGAAGGGAGCTAAGTGGTTTTCAAAGATCGATTTGCGATCAGGTTATCATCAGGTTCGTGTTAGAGAAGCGGATATTCCGAAGACTGCTTTCTTGACTCGATATGGTTCTTATGAGTTTGTGGTGATGCCATTTGGACTTACAAATGCGCCAGCGGTGTTTATGGACTTGATGAATCGGGTGTTTAGAAATTTTCTTGATCGATTCGTTATTGTTTTTATTGATGACATTCTTGTTTACTCTAAGACACGGGAGGAGCATGAGAAACACTTGGAGCATAGTGTTGCAAACCTTGAGAGAGAATCAGTTGTTTGCAAAGTTTTCGAAATGTGAGTTTTGGCAGCAACTAGTTAAATTTTTGGGGCATGTGGTATCTGAATCCGGAGTTTCTGTTGATCCTTCCAAGATTGAGGCAGTGTTGAGTTGGAAACAACCCACAGCGGTCTCGGAGATTCGAAGTTTTCTTGGTTTAGCTGGATATTATCGTCGTTTTATTAAGGACTTTTCTAAGATTGCAGGACCGCTTACTAGGCTGACTAAGAAAGGAGTACCATTTGTTTGGGATTTCAAGTGTGAAGATTCTTTTCAGGAGCTTAAGACTAAGCTTACTTCAGCACCAGTGTTGACCTTATCTGAAGAAGGGAAAGAGTTTATAATACTCTGATGCTTCACTTCTTGGGTTGGGATGTGTTTTGATGCAGGAAGGTAAAGTTATTGCTTATGCATCTAGGCAATTGCGTCCACATGAGAAAATTATCCGACTCATGATTTAGAGTTAGCGGCAGTAGTTTTTGCCTTGAAGTTGTGGCGTCATTACTTGTATGGCGAAAAATTTCAGATGTTCATTGATCACAAAAGTCTCAAGTATCTATTTTCCCAGAGGGAGTTGAACATGAGACAACGTCGATGGTTAGAGCTCATCAAGGATTACACTTTTGGTTTACAATATCACCCCGGTAAGGCAAATGTCGTAGCAGATGTCTTGAGTCGAAAACCAAGAGGTCTAGTCGCTGCCATGATGATAGAAGAGTGGAAGATGCTAGAGACAGTTTTAGAGTTTGATTTAAGTATTGCGAATTCCTTAACTTCTCAGGCGTTCTTGAGTAATATTGTGGTGCAACCTACACTTATTAGTCGCATCATCGAGGCTCAAACCAAGGATGATTGGTGTAATGCACAACTTAAAGTTGAAGATCTAAGTGATGATTTTGATGTTGGTATGGATGGTGGACTCAGACTTCGAGGTCGGTTATGTGTACCCGTCGATAACGGATTGAGACGTGAGGTGTTAGATCGAGCTCATCGAAGTCGATATACTATTCACCCAGGTAGTACAAAAATGTACAAGGATTTGCGAAGACATTTTTGGTGGATCGGTATGAAGAGAGATATTGCAGAGTATGTTTCTAAGTGTCAAACATGTCAGCAAATTAAGATTGAACACCAAAAACCAGCTGGAGAATGAGAACCACTTCCGATACCACAATGGAAATGGGAAAACATCTCTATGGATTTTATAGTTGGTCTACCGAGAACGAGGAAAGGATATGACTCTATTTGGGCAATAGTTGGTCGGTTAACTAAGTCAGCACACTTCTTACCAGTGGAGAATGAATACGATGCAGATAAGCTAAGCAAGCTTTATGTAGAGAAGATCGTGGTGTGACATGGAGTTCCAGTCTCAATTGTTTCTGATAGGGGTGCTCAGTTTACTTCCAAATTCTGGAGAGGATTTCAGAAGGCTATGGGTACAACCTTGGATCTTAGTACTTCATTTCACCCTCAGACTGACGGGCAGACAGAGAGAATTAATCAGATACTAAAAGATATGCTTCGAGCTTGTGTTTTAGATTTCCAGGGTAGTTGGGATAAGTACTTGCCGTGGGCTGAATTTGCTTACAACAACAGTTATCAGTCGAGTATCGGTTTGGCTCCATTTGAGGCTCTATATGGGAGACCTTGTCGATCACCGGTGTGTTGGGAAGAAGTGGGGGAAAAGAGCTTTTTAGGACCTGACTTGGTTCGACTAAGTACGGAGAAAATCCTTGTGGTTAAGGATAGCCTTCGTAAGGCTCAGAGTAGACAGAAAAGTTATGCTGATAGGAAACGTCGACCATTACATCTTGAGGTCGGAGACGAGGTGTTACTTAAGGTGTCTCCTATGAAAGGTGTAATGAGATTTGGGAAAAAGGGAAAGATGGCTCCAAGATTCATTGGACCATTTCCGATAACTAAGAGGATTGGAAATGTAGCATACCAGCTAGAGTTACCACCAAAATTATCCGGAGTACACAACGTGTTTCATGTGTCTATGTTGCGTAGACACTTAAGAGATGAGGAGCGAGCCCAACAAGTAGACCTTAGTGAGTTGGTTGTGCATGCAGATGCTACCTACGAAGATAAACCGATACGTATTGTAGTTCGACAATTGAGACAACTTCGATCTCGAGCGATACCTTTTGTTAAGGTGCAATGGAATCCCCAAGATGAACGTGAGGCTTCTTGGGAACGTGAGGATGTCATTCGTCGTTCTCACCCCCATCTCTTCGTTGAACAAGGTAATCTTTTGAGTTCGAGGGCAAACTCCTTTTCTAGTGGGGAAGACTGTAATACCCAAAAAAAAAAAAAAAAAAAAAATTAGCCACAAAATTAAAATGCAGAAATTGGAAGCCCATTAGTTGCATGCTAAGAAGGCCATGTTAATTATGGAAGCCCATGGTTAGCATTGGCATAAGTCCAATAACACTTTAGCCCTTCTAAACATAGGGTAGGGTTTGACCCAGTACCCATATATTTTAGATTAAGGAAGTTGACGATTAAAACCTAGGGAAACTATTACTCAATTCGTCGACGGCGCATGAAGTTTTCATTTTATATTCTGGTACAGGAGGGAGAAGGACAACTTGTTAACGAAAGAAAAGATTAGAGGAGAAAGAAAGAACAATAGCACAAGTGGTAAGGATTTGATTGGCTTTGGTCTTTTTCCCTTGCGACGATCTTGTCTTACACTCATGATTGTGCTTTGTCTGTGTGATGGTTTTGTGTTCTAGGGATTGATAGGTGAAGGAAAACTCTACCTAGTGTGGTTGTTGCTGTTGTTTACGGGTGCAACATTTAAGGCAAGTTTACTTCGGATTCTAGTTATGGGTAAATATAAAGATTGATCTATTGGTCGTTAATCATAATAAATCTAGGTTGTTGCCTGTAGAAATGTAGTTTATGTTCTTGCGTGAGCTTCGATGTCTTTCAATTATATTGCTATACGGGTCTGTTAGAAATGTGTAGTTAGAAGAAAGTTTTCTTAACTGTACCTGTATGAACGGTTTCGAGATGATTGTGCTGGTATACTGCAGATGACTAATTGATTTATGTTTGTCTAGGACGATGTATAGTTGATGATACAATATCAGTTTCCATCGATAATTAAATTAGTTAGTCGATGAAATGTGAACATTTTATAGATTATATAGGTTATGGGTATGCGTAGTTGATGGGTATGGGTACACTAGCTCATTTGTCATGCAATCTAAGTGATCCGTTAGGTCTGTCAGATGCTTTACTTATAATGGTCTGCCATTTCGTTTAATGATCCCTATTAAGGAGGGAATAAAAATTTAATTAAGCTAACCGTTAGTGGACTTTGAGATAACATGTTAAAGATTTCATTTCTTGATGTAAATCTAAATTAGTGGTGCTAGCTTCGGTTCTTCTCATGGAGTATAGTGTGTTGGTATTTGATAACAAGTTCATGTGCTACTACTTAATTAATGGTCCTAGTTTCTGTTTCCATATAGTATAGTATGTTCATGCTTTGTTATTAACAAGCTAGGTGCTGATGGTGTGTGGTAGTGGATGTGTTCTTATTTGAATCGAGTGAGGGGATGTGTTCCTCATTTGCGTTGTTAGATTTAACTGATTCTTTCAGTTAACGACTTGGGAATTTCGGCAATATTCCGAAATAAAGGAATAAGTAACCATAGTGGGATGCGTTCCCAGTTCGATTGTGTATGGACATTGGGTAAAAATCAAGGTGTGTGGATACGTTGTGTACGATCCTTGATTTGGGATTTAATTAGGCAGAAATTGTGTAGCTCTGTCCTTTATACTAATGTTTGATTTATTAAAATTGTTTGCTTCTTTTTTCATTTTACTACCCAGAAATGTGATAACTAATTTTTGCGTTATTTTACTGAGGTTCATTCTTTGAGTTTTCCATTGCTCGGAGACGGAGTAGACTTGCTTGGAGTTTAACTCCCGTGGATTATTTTTTTCAGGTGTTTAGATTTCTTGAAGGAGTTTTGATTGATTCCAGTTCGGGTGGATATTCAGAATATCTAACTGAGGGTGGCGATCTATACTTCATCTTTATTTTATTCTTTCGTTATGTAGTTGTGAGGCAGAGGGGATTCTTTTAAACTTGGGTAGTCTCTATTTTATTGGTTTCGACATTTCTCACTCTTGGATTTAAATGTCGTCTAGTACACCGTTGTGGTAATAAAATTATATCATCTTCATTAATAATTATTTGATATTTTCCCTTTTATACACAACTTTGCTGTCATATTTTCTATATAATCATCGGCCGGGGTTATGTGGAAAGTAGGGCTGTTACAGAAAGCATCTGGGAAGTTGAGAGTGCATGCAGATGTCGAAGGTGTTGTTGCGTTCGTCTCTCGCTGGTGTGGGTCTACGAATACCGCCGTTACCGGTTTAGGAGAGGTTACTATTTCCTTGGAGGCGGTATCGTCCTTGTATCATCTTCCGGTACTCGGGAGCCTCCCGCGGGACCAACCGGGGGTCCTTCCCGACGTTTTGATTGATGAAATAAAGGCGAAGATTAATCAACTTCATTTACCCAATGCCTCTGTCGACGAGAATTATACGAGATGGATTCGTCATTGGTATTCATCTGGGGGTAGGGCCGATGCTCTCAGCAACACCAAGATCATAGCTGCATTCCTCACGCTCTGGTTGTCGCGAGATATATTCGAGGACGATCCTATCGGGACACTGAAGCCTTCCGTTGTTTCCTACGCGGTTTGGCTGGCGCGAGGAATGCCTTTACCAATTGGGAGTCTGTTCCTTGGGTCCCAGTATGCACATCTAAGTGCTTTGGCTGGGAATATGTCTAGTTCCTCCACGGGTCGTGTTTCATCGTTCGTCAATCTCCTTTTTCTCCAGGCTTTCTTGTGGGAACACTACGTGCCTTATGCTCCGCAAGGGGGTCTTCCTTTGGATTCATCGGAGTATGCCAGGATTATGTGGTGGAGCGACAAGCGTCCCAAGGACTCATCAAGGTTGATAGATTTTCTGGACAGATATGAATGTGTCTGCTTCCGTCCGTGGTGCAAGGTCTATGATGATAGAGTCTTTCAATTCGAAATCGCGGCTGAGGGTGACGAAGTCGTTCTGTACTCCGGGTCTCGGGGTCTCGATAACTTCGATCACTACGGGCAACAGGTGTTCATGTGTAGCAACGTCTCCGACTTTATCTTCGGCTTCTATCAGGGAAGATTGGTGAGGCAGACGTATAACATCGATAAAGCAACTCGGTTTATGGGGTTTGATCAGGATGTGCCCTTCGGCCGTTCTCTCGCTCCACCCGGGGACGACTTGCGTGTGTACTTGGATCCTACCCAAGATCCGGGGAGGAATGTTGTCTTCTTGGCGGCAGGTAGGCTAGCGAAGGTCACTCCGGAATACAACCTATTCTGGGATTACACGTTGACGGTTCTGGGAAATTTCGTGAAGAAGTTGAATGCAAGCGATAGGCCTACTTTCACTTTAACACCCCAGGTAGTCCTCTCTCTGAATGCTCACGCATACGCCTTGCTTGCTTGTCCTGCTTAGGTTAACAAGATTCCTTTCCCTGATAACAGATGGCGCCTCCTCCGCTGATTCAACCTAAGAAGAAGATTAAATGCAACATGATGGAGTTACCTGAAGGTTGTCCCATTGCTCCCTCCCTTGCGGCTAGCTCGTGTTCCTTCCCATCTCGAGTAAGTAGTTTTCACTTCGGGGCATCCTCTTGTCTTGTACAGGTACATATCTACCCTTCCTCGGTTGATCCTCTTGTTGTTTCTGTAGGGTTCAGCACCGGAGGTGTGTGATGGACTCACGGAGTCCCCAGTTGTTGACGCGGGGGTGACGAAGGGAGTAGACGAGCCGATTGGTGCAAGCCTTTAGACGAGGAAGAAGACAGACGAGATTGATGCGAGCCTTGAGACGATGAAGGAGGCAGACGAGCTGATTGGTGCGAGTCTTGAGATTTCTTCTTCCCTTCTTATCGATGCTCATGACCGCCCACTCATCCAGATGAGCTTGTTGGAGTTGGTTGGTCTTTTCTCTTTTTAGGTCCACTCTCGCGTTACCAGTATCTCTTAACTATAATCTCATTTCTACAGGAACAGGGGGACGAGGGTCGTGTTGATGCTATCTCGGAGAATGTGCAAACGTTGGAGAGTGAAGATGACTTGAAAGGTGACACGACTTCCTCCGAAGCTCTCGATGAACGGACGTCAGAAGATGACGTGGATACCGACCTTCCTCAGGTTACTAACGAGGTCGCTGCTGGCAACACGGATGCGACTGACTGCGATACGGACGTGGCGTCTCCTTATCCTGGTGCTGGGGTTGCTTTTCCTTCGTCTGCTAGTCGAGTTCGGCCCGGGTACGTCTTGGTGGGGAATTTCCCAGTGGCGAGTAAGTTCCAGGCGTTGTATACTCATATTTGGAGAAAGTTCGGCCATATTGCCCATGAGAGGGAGCAGAGGTTACTCTCCGAGTCGCTAGTCGACGTCTTGTTGTCGAGGGTGACCGAGATGACTGTTCAATCCATTGACTCCGCAGATCAGCTTGACGTCCAAGATTGGGAGGATTCTATAGTTGCAGCTGAGTCCAAGGGTTTTAACGTAGCTTGGCTGCGGGATAGGTTCGAAAGGGCTAAGGCTCAGGGGTCTCTGGAGATCCTCCAGGAGAAAGAGAAGAAGGTAGCAGAGTTAAAGGCTGAGTTGCAGAAGGAGGAAGAGGAGCTGGAACGGTTAAGGCTATCTTGCAAAGGTGGACCTAGTGGGGTCTTGAGTGATATTCTCGACTAGGTGTTTTTTTTTTTCTTATATATATATAGGGTTCTCTCCCCCATTTTTAGTTTTCGAATGTTTGAGTGGAATGTAGGTATTTTCTATTGATTGGATTGGGTTATGTCTTCTAAGGGATATTGAAATAAAATGCTTTTCTTAATTAATTCTGCTGAAATGGAAATCCTATCTGCTGAAATGGAAATCCTATCTACTGCACGCTATGACGCGCTGCTTTGGAGGAATGAAAATACAATAAACGGGAGGTCTAGTGTCGTCCTCCCTTAGGGTTTTGGTGAAGACCTTGCTAGACCGAATTCGCTCCCATAGCTGATATGGTATGGGTTGAACTTCGATCAGGAAAGAGTTCCTTCACTTTCTTGCCAAACCTTTCCATATATGTGACCGCGTCCTCCCCAGTCTCTTGCTTGAGGTTGAATAGTTTCATGTATTCTCCGAAATCCGGAATGGTCTCTAAGGCCTCGGATGGTATGTTATAGAGGGTGAGCTCGTCTCCTCCTCGGATCTTGTCGTTGTGTAGCTTGTCACGTACAACTCCAGATTCCTGAAGAGCTTTGATGAAGATTCTAATGGCTGTGCCGATGTCTATTGCGGTTTTCCTGGGTTTTCCCCTCGAGTAGTTTTCCTCGTGTGAGTCCCCAGTGACTCGGTGAATGTGGGTTATCAGATGCAAGGGAGGTGGACGAAGTACCATCTCGGTTGAGGGGGTTCTCATCGGCCTTCGTGGGCTTTGTGGGTGTGGTTACTGTCTGGCTCTCCTGCACAAACCCCTTCATGAATTCCAGGGGAAGTACTTCCTGGTTGTTGTAGATCCATGGGCGTCCCAGTACCATGTCGCTTTCGACTTCTCCCTTAACGATGTGGAACTCCGCTATAGTTGGAATCGTGGCGATTTCTACGGGAAGATCAATCCATCCGTAAGTTCGTACTTCGGCTCTGTCAGGTCCTTTGATGATGGTCGGGGCGCGGACATCTTGGCTCCGTGGGATGTTGGCGGCTCTGAGAGTCTTAACTGAGATGATGTTCACTGGGTATCCTGGGTCGATGAGCGTTTTCGAGAATTCAGCATCGGACACGCGGGTGGTTGTGAGGAGTCCCCAGTCTTGCATTCCTGCTTGTGGCCCCTGCTTGGTCATCGTCCGGTCGTTGACTTCTTTGAAAGGTAAGCGTCTCCCTGCTACCACCATGTTGAGCGCTGTGAACATGTCTTTCCGTTGTGGTTTCGAGAGACAGAGGGTCTCACATAACTGGTACATTATCTCCTCCACTCTCTCATTCACCGGTTGCTCCGGTAACATGAATGCCCGAACAGGTAGAGGATTTTGATATACTCCTTCATTCCCTAGGTGTAGTTCTCCGGACTCCAACTTGGCTTGGAAAATCCGCTTAAGGGTGAAGCAGTCCCTGGTAGAATGAGTAGTAACTTGGTGGTAACGACAATACCTTGGGCTTGCGACCTCTTCAGCTGTAGGAGGGCGTTGAGGTGTAGGGAGTGCAATTACCCCGTCCTGGATCCAAGTGTCTAGCAGCTCTAGTACCTCCTCCATGGGGAACGGGTAGTCTGGCACTTCTGATCTGGCTTTCTTCCTCCGCGTCTCCGGTTGTTGTTGTTGCCCTCCTTGGTTCATGTTCTTGTTTGGGGTTTCCAGAGTTGAATTAGCGCGTTTTGGATGCGTTACCTCTGTGGCGCTCCCTTTTCTCTTTCCTCCTTCGCTGACGGCACCCATGGATGGTAAGTTGTTGTTATACTGCTTGTTAATCAGTCTTTCTGTCGCCACGAGTGGCACGAGTCTCCTCGCTCCTGAGGGGTTTAGCTCTTTCCAGCAGAGCGGGCGCAGTGGTGGCAGACCTCTTCGCAGCTTCATGGAGTTCAGAGAAGGTCTGGAAGCGGAGGTTCTCCAAGAGGGCCCGGTAAACAGGGATCATCCCGTTGATGCAAAGTTCCACTAACTGTTGTTCCGTGACATTCGGATCGTGACAATCAAGGGCTTGAATTCTGAATCTCTTGACGTAGTCGTTTGGGTGTTCGCTAGGCCTCTGGAACATCCTGCCGAGGTCGGATAGCGTTATCTGTTCAGACACGAAGAAGTACTTGCGGTAGAATGCGCTCACCATCTCGCCCCAGGTCCCGACGCTATTCGGAACAAGATTGTTGTACCAGGTGTAAGCTCTCCCAGTAAGAGACTTCGAGAATTCCTTGAGCCTCAAGACATGGTTGTACTCGTGTTCTCCTAGAGACTCCAGGAATCGTGAGATGTGTTCGCGTGCATTCCCCGTCCCGTCATACAAGGAGAACATGGGTGACATGTAGCCTTTGGGGAGGGCAATCCTCTGGACTTCGTGCGGGTACGGTGGCTGGTGCTGGTGGATGGGTGACATCACATCTCTTTCCCGGTTTCGTAGCAGCCTTTCCAAATCGTCTGCCGTGACATAACGGGACGGTTGTCCTCCCCTCTGTCGTGAATCTTCTGGGAGAGAAGGCGCTTCGTCATCCCGGATGTGGATAACCGTCGAGCGAGCACCTGTGGTAGCGGCTTCAGGGGTCTCCTTGGCTAGTGAATTTGACAGTTTCGAGGTTAAGGTCTTGAGACAATCCAGGATTCCTTTATGAGTGTCGAACATCTTAACTTGACTTTATGCGAGGGCGTCTTGTCGTCTGGCTAACTCCTCCATGGTTAGTGCTCCTGATACTCCCTTTCCCTTTTCAGTGGTAGTGTTGACTTTGGTTGTGGAAGGAGGGTTCTTGCTAGCGGTGTGATTCAGAGCACCCGAAGTAATTGGGGTGATAGGGATAGCCGAGATGATAGGTGTTGAAGAGGGATTATCTGGGGTAACGGGTACGTTGGGCGCATTGCTGGATGTAGGTGGGTTGGTAGGCGTTGCGTTGGAGGCTGCAGCACCGTCCGTTGAAGAGTTGGGGTTTTTGGTATCTGATCCCGACCTAAGTTCAACCATCTTTGAGCAAGTTTCTCTGGAACCGAGAGAATGATCTCCCACTGTGGTCGCCAACTGTTTTTACCTGGAAAAACAAGTGTACCGTCTCTGGGTACTTTCGTA
>JAJJMA010165297.1:0-14960 GCA_023529015.1 Papaver nudicaule | reverse complement strand
CTATCATCATCAGGTCACTGAAGCTGGTGATTTTACTGATCTTCCTTCTAGAGGTAAGTTTCTAAGAAAACCTTCTTTTTTTTGTGTGTGTGTAGAACTTTTAATTATTGAAATTGTATCACTACAAAACTTTAATCTCTCTTTCACTACCACATCACAATCAAGAACCCTAATCTGTTATTCCGTTATTTCATTTTCTTATCTGTATTGTTGTTAACTGTTTTTTTTTTCCTTTTTTTTATCCGAGGGAGTATTTTAGGCTAAGAAGGATTTCAACCCTAATCAATCCTTACCATGGTTGTGAGTTGTTGATAACTCTAAACAATAACATTATACATAATGTTTTTTCAAGTGTGGCACCAAAGTTCTGATGTAAGTTCATAATCTTCATCCCCACTCTCCAAATTTCTGAAACCTATGAAAATTCTGGCAACTCTTTCCATCTTACGCTCTTATTAATTTGTTTTTATCGCTCTTTTTTTTTTTTTTTTCTCCTCCTAACAAACAGTGAACGTAGAAGTCTTTGTTTAAGTCCCTAAATGGAAATCTTGGCTCAGCAAGATACGAGCAGTTCAAAAATAAAGAAGTCTAAATGTAGGATCGAGAGATCAAACTTCTTGGGTTTCTGAAATCAATTACTGATGTAACGATTGGGATAAAGAATGATCAATGATATGTCACTGGCCCGGATTTTGGAGTTCAAACTCTAATTAGTTCGGGTAATCAAAATATATTATCTCGATTTATACTTTCTGTTTGTGCATAATTGTTGGCTCTACAAATTAATATTCTTTTTGTTCGTGTCATGTTGGAGTACTGCTCTTCATGTTACTCATTTATGCTGCTTTGGTTTCACAGTACTATGATAGTATTCCATGTTCATATGCCGCCTAATAGGAGTAGGGGAGGGTTTGGTTATATGCAGTCAATAAGCTCATCGAGATTCAAGGAATTGACAAGGTTTTCTTCTTCTCTATTTTGGAGATTCCACTGATTTATTACAATGTTAAGTTCAGGTTGATGCATTTTAGGAATTGTAAACTTAAAGATGTCCACATAACATACTTTTCCATTTTAGGACCCTTTTAGGTCCTAAAGTTATTATTCAAAAAGAGTCTATCATTTGTTCCTTTTGGAGATAACTTCTCGAGTCAAACAATGCACCTTTTATAATGTTATATGTCTAACATTTGGGTTGACCCTCTGTAACATCAAAAAAAGGAAAACCTCTACCAGCCAAGAAGTTTAGGCGATATTTTTTCTGAACTTCAACAGACTATGAGCTACGTGACACTTCTCCGAACTGCAGGTCCGAAATAGTTAATAACAATAAACATATTGTGAGAATGATGTCTTTTGGATATGAGCATGATACGATGACAACATTTTTGTGACTGAGTATGTATTTCGTGTACTGTATTTTTCAACGAGGGCACACACGCCAGGTGTTCATTTTACGAATTAACATTGTCTCATGTATTTGCTTTCCTTTGTTGATAGTATAGAGCCTTATTTGTTCATCTTCCATGCAAGGTGTCGGCAACATTGCTTAAAACAAGGGAGTCCAAATCAAGGTGTTTGTAACATGTAGATGTCATCAAACATTGATTTTTAACATTGTAAAGCTTGGGTGTTCTGATGCATATGGCCTTATTAGTTTCTTACTCATTGATTAAAAATATGTAATTGCTAAAGAAATGTTGGAATTGCAACACATGACTATTGTTGTTCTCATATTTGGTCTATTAACTGCGAAATTTTGATTATCTCCATGTAACAATGTTCTTTGATTAAAGTTGTAATTGCAGGCTTCCTGACTGTGTGATAGTTAGTTGTGCTCTTGCCGTCATTCCGTCTGCACGAATTCAGGCCACGATATTGGCGGTTGATGTAAGATCTGTCTCTTACCATCTATAGTATCATGTGCATTTCATTCATGACTTTGGAAGTATTACCCAATGACGTGCTTGGTGGGAATGGAATAATTAAGTCGCAAATTGTGGTTGTTTGTCTAATCTTTGTAGTTCTGCATCTAAGCTCTGTATCTTTATCAACATTTTTGTACTTATGATTTCTTTTTCCGCGGTATTATATAGTTGTTACTACTAAATGCTCATTATTATTTTAAAAATATTGAGGCTCATTGTCGCGATGTTATGTGCCGCCCTCTTTTTTCCTGTTCTCATTCAAGTGCGGAGGTATATGGTTTTATTCGTAGTGTTCTTCCTTGCCTAGAGTGGAATTGAACAGCTCAAAGGTATATTAGTTCGCTGAAGAATTAGAGTACTATCTGTGGTTTGCGACGTACCTATCCCAATACAGTTAAATTTGAGCCAAGCAAATTGCACTTGCAGACCTGGGAATGTCATTCTTTTTAAGTCATTCCGAGTTTGCAAATATTATTTCTCTAAAGAGGTTTGAGTTCTATTCTAGGTTTTAGTTGATTGATGTATGGTTTTGTTCTTATGGAAACTGCTTATGTCGGCTTCTTTGCTGAAATTATACCGAGGAGTTTTGATAGTTTAGTGAAAAGTATATGTAGGATTGGGGTACTATGGCAGTTAAACGTGAGTTGGCGCAGTTTGTGTTTCAGACATCTCGAAGCACCAAAATTGGCAGATAGTTGATGCGCTTTAAATTTAGAGTACCATTAGTGTGCCGGGATTTTCTTTCAAGAAGCCAGTAGCAAGACATAGCTTCAGTGTATAAATTTTATTTAGCTTCACACTCACTGTTCAGTGTTGCAATTGTTGGTCAGAAAAAAAAAATGCAAAGACGAGAAGTCTCAATGTGTTATGTAGAGCAAGACCGAGAAGTTGCTCAAGTTTGATTGTTTGCCATGAATATCGACTTTCTTCATTGGGAAATAAATACGATTTTGGTAAATTTACAAAGACCTTAACAACTCAGCCAACTTTGCTTGGTCACTCGATCAAATTTATTAATCGTGCCCGAACACTTTTTGTACTCAGCTGTATTATTTTTCACTTCCTATTGGAAATGGTGGTGGTCCCATCTTTGAAATCTTTGTACCTCATCAAATTAATTAGGCTAATGAAATATTTATGTGCTGGATTGCAAGTTTCGCATGATCAAAATCGGAGGGGGATCTTAAAATTTCGGAATAGAAAATCATGTTAATGCAGCTTTATATGGCAAGAGGGATTTATGGGATTTGGAGGGGTTAGTGCATGTCTAAAACAAGAGAAGGAAATATAAATTTTTAAAAAAATACAAACACAATATTGAACAGTCCCGTGCCGTCTGCGGCACGGGCAATTCCCTTGTGCTTTAGAGCAAGGGCTATGGGGGTTTCAAAATGAAAGAGTGACTCTTTCAAAACGAAAGAGTGTGAGCAAATGGGCAAATTTGCTTCCACTATGGGTAGAGAATGGGCCACTTTCATCCACTTTTTCCCCAAAGTCTATCATGTACTCTTTCATATGAAAGAGTGGGTAAAAGTCTACTCTAAACGGCTAAAGATTAGCCGCTCCAAAAAAAAAAAACCAAAAACGGAAAAAGTTTGGCCGTTTGTAGTATAATTAATAGAGTAGGCCCCTTATCAAGAGTAGACCCCTTAATAAAGTAGGCCCCGATAGGAAGAAGAGCCGTTTTGCATTTGTTTTTTGTGAAAAACCGATAGGAACGGCTAAACATTAGCCGTTCCATAAAAAAAAACAAATAATAAAAAAAATGAAGCGGCTAAACTTGAGCCGTTTTTGTAACTTTTTTTCTTCAAGCATCAAAACATTTGCCGCTTAGACTCTTATTTTTTGCCCCCCATGGTCAGTTTTACACACTTTCGGTTAGTCTCTCTTTTAAAATGAAAGTGATAGAGTGCAAAAGCACTCTACCCATAGCCCTTGCTCTTATAAAGCAGAATGAAGACCAGATCATCACACTGAGATGGTAAATTTCATACATCGCAAAGCACAGAATTATGACTATCTTCACGTCATAGCGAAGCAAAACTCGTCTCCTTCTTGGAAGATTCATGGGCTATATTACGCGCACTATACACGCAATGGGTCCCAGTACGGAAAAGTATGACTTTAAGAATCCTACGTGTCATATTCTTATTCGCTTTATGACATTTCATTACTGTTCTTACCCTATTTTACCCTTTTTACCACATAGAACAGTGACTATATTTACTTATACAGGTGTGGTATGACCGTAGTTATGGGAACTAGTAAGGGTATTGTTAATGTGGGCAATTGCCAGGGGAATAAAACGCGTCTCCACTTTGTCTACTACTACTTCAGAGCTTTTTTCTACTTCGTCGTATAAAGAAAAAATGGAAAGAAGAGAGAGAAACTCAAAGCCTTTGATTTGAAGTTGATTCTTTTTTTTGGAATTTAGGGTTTACAAATTGTTGGTTTCTGTTCTTCTTTCGATTTTTGCTTTTGATTAAGTTTTGGTAGCGATTTTAATTTTGGTTTTTTATAAAGAGAGTTAAAAAAAATATGGCGGTAATATCTTTAGAATCTATGCCATTAGGATTCAGATTTAGTCCAACAGATAAAGAATTAGTGAATCATTATTTGAGGTTGAAGATCAAAGGTAGAGAATCTGAAGTAGAAGCTATTCGTGAAATTGATGTTTGCAAGTGGGAGCCTTGGGATTTACCTGGTAAGCACAAAACCTTTTATTTTCCCTCTTTTAAAATATGGGAGTTTACTTAAGCTTTAGAAATTTAATCTGAGATTTTCTTGATTAAAGATTAGAATCATATTTTTATTTATGGTTTTGTTGAAATTGACTAATTGTTTTTTTTAATTTGGTTTTGTTTCTAGGGTTATCTGTGATAAAATCTCCTGATATGGAGTGGTTCTTCTTTTGCCCAAGGGATCGTAAGTATCCGAATGGTCGTCGTTCTAATAGAGCAACCGAAGCTGGATATTGGAAAGCTACTGGAAAAGATAGAACTATTAAATCTAACTCGAATTTGATTGGAATGAAGAAAACCCTAGTTTTCTACCGAGGTAGAGCACCTCATGGTGACAGGACTCCTTGGAAGATGCACGAATATCGGATGAACTCTGGACCGGTACGATTTCTTACTCTCTAATTGTGTAGTTATGGTTAATATCTGCTATTAGCATTTTTTATACCTGAAATTATGTTTGTGTAGTGTTATGTTGTGAAATATTCTTGGTTAAATAAAAGTTAAGTGTAACTGGAGCGGTTTCTAGCTGAGGTCTGGTGTTCGTATTACAGTTAACTTATTCCTAAAAAAATTTAGGTCGGTTATTTGTCTATACTATTGTGAAGTGCTTTGTTGCTGTTTTGTTCCTGAACTACGACTACCAGAATGACAGAACCCAAAAAATGGGTATATTTTCGAGTAATATGTGGGTAAGAGTTCACTGGGTAACTATGAAGAATGAGAAAGAGAAGTGTGTCATTTAGCAGCACAGGGTGTCACCATGTTAGTGATAGAAACACTTTAAACCTGTTAGATAATATTTTTACTTATTCCCTAATTTGAAAGGATTCAGTTCTCAAAATGCTTATCTCAAGCTAGTTTGAATTATATGGGTAAATTTTCTGAATTTTTCAAAAAGTAAATACTGCTTGAACTTTCAACGATGTCCTTCTAGGGTTCAGAGTTCAACAACGTCCTTGAATTTTCTGAATTATAGGGTTCATTTTGTTTGCTATTTGATGATTCCAGTTCTTTTTTCTAAATGTTCTGTGTAAGTGTTAATTCATTACCTAATTAGTCTTCCTTTTCTTTTCCCCTTTGTGTAGGGATCCTTTGTTCTTTGCCGCCTATTTTACAAGCCAGATGAGGAGACTGAATCTAATGGAGATGATATGGAACCTACTGGTTCATGTCCTACTCCAACCAAATCTTCTCTCGAAGAGGTACCATCAAGCCTTACAGTAGTCCAAGAAACATCGGGATCAAACCTCCAAATCAGACAGCAACATTTAGATACTGAGGCTGATAAACCAGACAATACCGCTTCCAATGATCTAGTTGAAGAGAGCCACTGCAACAGTAACACTGCTTCTGATGTGGAAGATCGTGAAACAGTGAAAGGTGCTTGCGAGGTGAGGAGGAACTTTGGCGTTTCAGTTTCTTATTTCATCTATGTGATGTTTCATGTTTCTTTATTTCATCTACGGAACTCTGTGATTCAGTAGACTTTTTTGTGCATCACACTATTGCCATATGCGAAATGGCTTACGAAGCTTTTGTTTGTTATCACCTTTTCAGGTAAATCCAGTACCACACAGTGATTCAAGGATTCCTTTGGTCCCAACACTTGAGCGATTGGATTCCAAGGTTTTCTCACCATTGCATTTGCAGGTGCAAGATGAATTAGGATCCTATGACATGGCTTTCAATTTTGCCAATGACTTCAGCAATGAGTATAACGGGATGCTGCTTCAGGATTGTATGGACGATACATCTGTTACAAACTTTTTGGATGAGGTTCTCAATAATCTTGATGAGAACTCGTGTGAAGATTCCACTAGTCTGAAGAACTCAGGTCTTGAGGACGGCCCATTCAGTGCTCACATTCCTATGTTAGAGGCTAGACCTCAGATGTATGCATCTGGCAAGGATAGTGGATCGTGCAGTGAAACAGATACTGAAGTGGCACAAGCACAGGTAGAATTTGTGACAAGTCCCAGTATATATCTTACTTCAGTGGTATATAAGTTCACAAAAACTTGTGATTCTGTATTCAGTGTTTTTTAGCCCTGGAGACTCTTTTGTTTTGTCATTAACTAATCGTCATCTATATAATTGACTGTACATTTACTCCTTGTGCGCAGAACTCTTTGAGCTTGAAGGACGCATGGTGGTTTACTGAGCCACCAAGTGCAAACGACTTTCCACAGATGCAAACTGCTTTTGCGTACGACAGAGTTGGAACCACTTATGGCGGGAATTACGAAAATATGGGTTTAATCAAGGACGAGTCTATTGGCCCAGAAGCTGCTTCCTCTGCTGATTCAACCCTGGAGAATTTCTGTTATCCATTGGATAATCTTGAAGTCCATCAGAATATTAACCTTGTGAACAACATCAATGTCAGCCATGTGCAGTTGCAATCAAGTTCACAGAACTTTATGGCTCAGGGCTCAGCCCCGAGAAGGATTCGTCTACAAAGGAAATTTTCTCGTAGAGGAAGAGTACTATCGTTCAAGGGAAGAGATTTTAACAGCAATCCACAAGAGAATGTTTCTAAATCGACAGCCGCTGATGTAAGCATTTTATCAAGCAAATATAGTTTCTGAGATTCTGTTATCTCATTTGATTTGTATTGGATGTGACCATGGTAAAAACAATTTCTGCTTGCAGGTTTTCGAAGGCGTTGAGGAGTCCAACAACACTAAAACCTCGACCTCTGAGGTGAATAAAGAAGACTGCTCTGTCTCTTTGGTAAACTCCAGTGGTATAAGCTCTGAAAATAAGAAGTCAAGCTTCTCCGAGGGATCAGTAAAATGGTTGAGATCAAGATCAAGATCCAAGGGCGAAATTGAAACTACTAGCAGAGATCGGAAAACACAGAATCTACCTGCGAAGGCTTCTCCAGCATGGGGGTTAAGTTTCTTGTATGTTTCAATTGTTCTTGTGCTATTGGCTTCAGTCGGGAGCATGGTTTGTTCTGGGGTGTGGAAATGCACGAAATCGCTTGATGGTTAGAAAAGTGCTCGACTATTCATTTTGGTAGAATGTAAAAAAAGGAATAAGTCTCATTATATATATATATATATCTATATAATATATAGTAGTCGTAGCCCTAGTAGTTATTAGTGGGATTGGCATGAAGTTGTTTTTGGGTCAGATTTATTAGAAGACAGTAGCTAATTCTTCTTTTTTACAGCTTGTGTTGCATCTGTTTATATTTTGAAGAACATTCAGTGTGAAAAGAGGGTTTTTCTAGAGAAACACTTGGAAAACAAAAAAAACAGAACCGAAACTCTCAATGGATTTCATTTTTTTATTTTCCTAGAGGACCATGTGTGCTCGGTATCACCACCAAGCTTAACTGACAAAGAAAAGCATCTACTTTTTTTTTTTTTTGATAAACTGGAGGAAATATTATTAAACATTAAAGTAGGAGGTAAGCTGTAGAGAGTTTAACTAGAGCCTGTTGTTGCAGATCATCAGAAACTATCCGATGATGAACAAAACTGAGCAACGACTTTGCTAGAGTATCAGCTAAAGCATTACACTTCCTATTTACATACACAAACTGAACAGACCCCAAACTTTTACCCAAGTTGGTAGTAGTAGATAAGATAGGCTCCGTTCTCCAGTCGACATTGGAGATATTCATAGCAAAAAAGTCGACAACAGCCTTACCATCACCGATAAAGACGATATCTTGAAACTTCTTACTAAGCGCCCATTTCACTGCTTCCTTTGTTGCTCTTCCTTCTGCTTCTGTAGCATTGGTACACCACCCATTGGCTCCTGCAAAATGAAGAATAGCACCTGGTGCATTAGTATGGATAATGTCATAAGCAAAACGATGAGATTTTCTTACATTAGCAGCATCCATGAAAACATATTGCAAGTGTTGTTGTGAATGATGCTTGCCATTCAAACAGCCAGGATGATCACAAAACTTGTTTCTTAGTAGCCAGAGAAGAATGAGGAGAAACAGATTTGAGAAAATTAGGTAATTCCGTAGCAAGTTGAAACAGGAGTTCTCTAGGATTAGGAGATTTATGCTCATAGACTACTTTACATCTATACTTCCAAATATACCATAATCTGGGTGGTTTGAAGTCCAGCTAGATAACCAATCCTTAAAGCAAAGGTTATTATGATCAATAAAAATAAAGGATCTAGATAAACCCCTCCAGATGGCATCAGTGAAAATACATTCCCTAAATAGATGTTGAACCGCCCTCCAAAGAAAAACTTTGACTCTAGGGATGACATGAAGATGCCACAATTTGATCCATGACAGAGGTTGAGTATAACTAGAGTAAAAAGCAAGAAAGTTATAAGCAGATTTAACAGAAACATTACCATCTCGAGTGCCTATCCATTTAATGGTATCCATTTCTTTAGAGTGATCAGTCGGGTCTATATAAGACGGAGTTTATCAACAGTATTAGATGTAAACAAGTAGTTCAACATTGGGAAATGCCACTCACACCATTGACATTAAAAAGATCAGCAACCTTAATAGAATTATTGAGAGGAACATGAGAATTTAAAACAGGTGCAGAGTTATTAGGCAACCATTTATCAGAAGTGGCAGATATATGGGTGTTGAACCTAAAGCCCAACAGTGATTTCTTTTGATTACCTTAAGACCTCTGCAAATGCTAGTCCAAACCCAAGATTGTCTTGATTTTTTCCTAAAGGAAAGAGGATCAACATGTGGAAAATATTTACATTTGAGTATTTGAGTCCAGAGCTGATTAGGGTTGTTAACTAAACGCCAAGCTAACCTAGTCAGAAGGGCTAAGTTAAACTTTTGAGGATTCTTAAGACCTAAACCTCCAGCAGCTTTGCTTGAACAGATATAGGACCAAGCTTTAAGGTACATGTGCTTTCTGGTTCCTTCCTTTTGCCACCGAAAATCTCGCTGAAGGTCCTCTAATCTATCTAAAGTTTTGGTAGGTAAAGCAAAACACATCATTTGAAACATAGGCATAGCACTAGTGATAGATTGAATCATAACTGTTCGACCAGCCTGTGACAACAATTTAGCTTTTCATCCCTGAATTCTTTTATACACATTATCCAACATGTTTTGATAATTAAAAGCCTTAGACCTATGAAAGAACAGAGGAGTACCTAAATATCTATCATTCTTGGTAATTTTATTAACTTTAAGGATCCTAGCTAAAAGCTTACAATGCTTATTAGGGACCTTAGAACTAAAGTAGACTCCTGATTTCTGATAATTAACTAACTGACCAGAAGATTGACTAAAAATATCAAGAATATTAAGAAGATTCCTAGCTTGAATGACATTAGCATTACAGAATAGAAAAGAGTCATCAGCAAAAAAAAAAGGTGACTGAATGAAGGACTAGTGGAAGTCACCTTAACTCCACTAATAAGATGAACATGTTCAGCATGGTGTAACAATCTAGAGAGCGCTTCCATGCCGAGAATAAACAAAGCAGGAGACAAAGGGTCGCCTTGACGAATGCCCCGAGTGGGAAAATAAGTTTCAAAAGGGGACCCATTAACAAGAACTGAAAAAGAAACTGTAGAAATGCACATATAAATCATATCACAAAACTCAGAGCTGAAACCAAAGAGTCTAAGAATATGAATAATAAAGTCCCATTCTAATCTATCAAAGGCCTTAGAGAGGTCTAATTTCAAAGCCATAAAACCTGTTTTCCTTTTTGAAACCTTCATAGTATGCAATAATTCATGAGCCACAATGATATTATCTGTTATTAATTTGACGTTAGGGATAAATGCCGACTGATTAGGGGAAACTAACTTATCTAATAAAGGTTTGATCCTGTTGGCTAGTATTTTGGAAATCAATTTATACATTGCATTACTCAAACTTATGGGTCTGTAGTCCCCATGTGTAGTGGGTAAATTAACCTTAGGGATAAGTGATATGAAATTATGATTTACTAACTGGTCAAAATTTTTTTCTCTAAAAACTTTTTGTACCCAAGTGACTATATCAGTCTCTAACAAATTCCAATGGTGCTGAAAAATCCAGGGGAAAACCATCCGGTCCTGGTGCCCCCCATGGATTCATCATGAATAAAGTGGTTTTGATCACATCAGAAGAAGGAATAGCACATAAATTAGCATTATCAGACACAGTTAAAACATGATTAATAATCTGAGAGAAGATAGGATCAATATCACAATTAGAAGACATAGAAATACCTTTAAAGTGTTTAACAAGTAATTATGATAATAAATCCTGACTCTCTATCCACAGACCAGTGGGATCTCTTAAGGCAGTAATCCTATTAATTCTTCTTCTTTCACAAGCATTCTGGTGGAAGAAGTGGGTGTTATTATAATTTAAAGCTATCCATTTATCCTTAACATGCTGCCCCCAATAGGTTTTTTCAAATTCATACCAAGAGTGAAGCTCATCCTGTAACTGTTGTAATTTGTATTTAGTTTCCAAAGTGAAAGGCCTAGCAATAAGTCTATTAATCTCATGCAATAAATCAGCAATATTACGGAAAATGTTACCAAATTCATGTTTATTCCAAGCACCTAACTTAGAACTTAAATGAGAAAGTATATTTGGCAGATCACTGCCCACTGACTTACTGTGATTAACATTTGTGTCAACCACCTGAGAATATGCCTCATGCTGTTGCCAGCATTGCATATATCTGATAGGATTTTTCAATTTCTCACAGTGAGGAACAGTTTCCAGCATAATGGGATGCATGGTCTGATGCAACACGTGTGAGGTGAATATTTTGAGACAAAGGGAAGAGTGCCAACCATTTATGATTGACTAGAACCCTATCAATTCTTTCCTAAATGCGATCCACTCCTATTCTTTGATTTGTCCAAGTGAAAGGAAGACCCGAAAAATTTAAATCAATAAGACCAAACTCTTGTATGCAACTAAAAATGTAAGCCTGAGAACTGACATTGGAAGAATTGCCACCCTCTTTTTCAGACATATGCAATATGAAGTTTAAATCACCAATAATTGCCCATGGTGTATCCTGAGTATGCATTTCTTCTAAAAATTTCCATTGAGCAATTCTAGACTCAACTTTTAAGGCACCATACATAAAAGACATATTTACATTAACAATATTTTTTAAAATGCTGAAATGAAAAATGTTTTCATGAAAACGAATAAGAGATGCAGAAACACCCGAGAACCATGCAATAATAAATCCACCGGATTTCCCAATAGAGGGAAGAACAAGCCAATCTTTGAATTTGTATTTTTTCCAGCAACATCTCCATATAAGGGATTTGAGCCTTAGTTTCTGACAAGTAGACTATATCTATTTTATGTTTGTGAATCAAATAACCTAAATGATCTTGTTTAAGTGGGGATCGAAGACCCTGAACATTCCAAGAGAGAACCCGCAGATCATAACCAGGATAAATGATTGCCATGATAACAAAGGAAAGAACAAGACTTGACAAATAATAACAAGAACAGGAATTGAGAAAATTAAGAAGCAAATAGAGAATTGAGAACATTTAAATAAGCAAGATTAACCGATAGTTGAAAATGTAAAGGGAAAGGGAAATTCGATACTTGAAATTGGAAAGAGAAATTAGGAAATGGAAATAGATTAAAGATACGAAAATGATACCTCATTAGAATCCATCGATTGCAATGAGAGAGGATGCTCTTGAGTTGCAGTCACATCAGGGGAGATAGGTATCCATCCATGATCAGTAACTTCATCTGTACCAGTAACTTCATCCGTACCTTCTAATACTTTTTCAACCACAACAATCAGACCATGATCAATAACTTCATCCGTACCTTCCAATACTTTTTCAGCCACAACAATCGGAAGTGGGAGTTCATCAGTTTCACTAATTTTCTGTTTACCTTTTCCCTTATCTCGGCCATGACAATCCTCAACTTTTTGTTCCCCCTTATCATTATCCGCAGTAATCTGATTAGGGATTTCTCGAAGTGGATTATTGGAGCTGTGAGACTGGGCCTCCGAGATATGAAGAGCATTTTGAGAATAACCCTTGTGAACATATTGGGCTAGAAGACGAGCCCATTCATATTGTTTCTTCTGTTTTTCCTCCTTACGAGTAATTCCAGAGCTAGAACCTTCTCCTATCGTCTGTGTAGCAGCTCCAGAACTAGATCCTTCTCCAATAGGTTGACTAGCAGATTCAGAGTGGTTCATGGTTGGCTGTGGTGCCGAGAGTGGTTCAGGATGTGATGATGGTTCCTCCTGAGTAGAATCCTCAGAAGCTGCAGGTTGTGCAATCATACTGTATCTTTTGCTACCCCTGTTGGGTTCTTCAACCTTATCAAAGTCACTTTCATAAATTGAAAGCCTAGCAACTCTTGCAGATACCTCCATGACGGGTCGGGTACGCTGTACCCATCTTCTATTAAATACCAGCCTAACTGTCTCCTCTTCCACCAGCACAAAAAAAGGAATATTACGACGATTTTGGCGTACGTTTTCAGCACATTCATGTTTCTGGTGAATAATGTTCCAGCAGTGTCTACATGTACCATGAGGAAGTCTAATGAAAAATATTTGAATCATTATAACCTCCTTATCTTCAAATATAAGCTTGATCTTATGAGCCAAAGGAGCAGATAGGTTAACCAAGATGTGAGCTTTGTAAACACCTTCCCCATCAAGCGGTCCAACTAAAGTTAAAACAACTCCCACCTTCGTAGCCACCAGATGAGCAATATTTCCCCTTTGGACTAAGTCAGCACGTAAAGTAAAGCGTATCCAGAAATCATGAACATTAAAGTCCATCATTGTAGGATGAATATCCGGTGACCAAATCCGTAAAGAGAGTAATTTTCCATGAACAAAACTCGGATTGGAGAATTGCAGTTGCAAAGTCCGAAGCTTCAGTAAACCGGAAGGTGAAGACATGAGGATCACTAGTTCTGCGAATGATAACACGACCCACTGGTGGCCAGATAAGATTAATAGCATAAGACATTTCATCAGGTCGGAGGCCTCTAAGATCATCACTAGTTAAGATTTCTTTGAATAACTTTCCAACTAGCCTTGGAAATTTTCCGTGTTGAATCGCAGTAGCAGCATCTGTGAGAAACTGAACATATTGACGATAAGATCCTTCCAAGTTAACAACCCTCTCATGCAGTAGTTGGGTAAGATATTGGAGAAAGTCATTAGAAGGTATATCAGACATGATGTGAGAAAGAAAAGTGGTAGGTAAAGATTTTAGGGGAAGTAGAAAACAACTCCGTAACTGTAATAAGAATCAAGTAGGATGAAGATGAATATATAGTGTGAATGTTTATAAAAGTAAAGCTCGAAGATATAAACAAGGAAAGTAGAAAGTACAAATTGTACTGCATGAGAAAGAGGCCTCAGTTTGAGTATAAAGATGATCAAAGGAGCAACTTGGAAGGCGAAATTGTGATTGCAGCTGCATGTAGCAAGAAATCCGTACATTTGGCAAGTATGATGCTGAGTCGAAAGTGTGAATAGTACGCCAAATTTTTTCTCAGCAACGCTAATGATTATACCTCGATTCAGGAGAGTTAATATTATTTTAATTGTAATGCGGTAGTGGGTGTATTTAGAAAGAAACCAAATATGTTCACACTCCATACGAGTAAAGATACAGGTGAATAGGTTTTGAAATCGGAGTTGTACAGACTATGAGTCATAACCGAGCCAGTGTAATCGATTGTGATACTGATCATCCATGAAGGATAAGAAACCACCTCTCAGGTATTTAAAGTAGAATCCCTGATGTGATTGCAAACAAGCCGCAACTCTAAACATTGAATCTCCGGATTCAGCCGAGGATTAAGCTGAAAACATGAGGAGAAACATTAAATAAGAATCAGAGTAAATGAATTGGACAGGTGAAATAGGTTGTTAGAATAGCTAATTCATTAATAGTGGAGAAAGACGAAATAGACGAAGAAACATAACGTAGAATTATAAACCGGATTCAAAGAGAGTTAACCTAAACTAGAACATGCATCTAAAGATATTAAAATAGGAGAAACATCATTAAAAGAAAACAACAATATAGAAAGGTAAGAGAAAGAGGAATTTGGTAATCTAAAGATATTTATGTGAATTTCATAACAAATTGGTAGCAGAATTTGTTGAAGAAGAAGATAATTTTCTGAGGTTGAAAGTGAGTTGGAACCGATTTGTCGCCCGAGTCGCAGAGCTCCGATCCCCCTTTTCTAAACTTGATTAACCCACATAGTATACAATGACACCAACTACTAATAGCGGGGGGCCAAGCTAAACAAACATCATACAGCCTCCGTCACGTAGATTCCCCCCCCCCCCCTGAT
>JAJJMA010165296.1:0-22441 GCA_023529015.1 Papaver nudicaule | reverse complement strand
TCACACTTTACCCCTCAGATTCTCTTTATTGTTTTACACCTAAAACATTTGGCGACCACAGTGGGAGGTCATTATCTCGGTTTTAAGAAGATATGGTTGAAACCAGGAGGCAGAGTTCAGAGAATACGAATTCTCCAAATAACCCTAGTGTCCCCACGAGTTTGCTTACTGCAAGTGGGGTCACAAACACCCAAGCAAGTGGCGCCATAACCTCTGGCCCCACAATCCCAGCCGTGAGCTCAAACCCTAACCCTAATTTTGCTTCTGCCTCAACTCAGAGGGGGCCAACTTCATCCCCTTTCTCCATGGGCGTGTCAACTCCTCTGGTGGGTTCCACCACGCCAACTCTATCCCAAATCACGTCCCCCCTCTCTCATGTGGTGGGGACCACCAATACCACTATCTCTCCTACCCCTTACACTCCTATCTCAAGCCACACAGAAGCTTTTCTCTTTGGGCCCCGCATAGGAGAAACAAGGAGTACTGAAGACTCACCTAGCATTGCGGATCTCATGAAGACCCAACAAGATCTAGCCTTGAGTCAAAACAATATGGTGAAAACCCAGATGGAGTTGCTAACTTGCTTAAGGACTCTATCAGAGAAGCTGACGCCACCAACAACTCCGGGGTTTCACGTGTGGAACCCTTATCCCATTCCAACAAGGCGGGTCCTTCTCAGATTCACGTTATTCCTGATGATCAGGATACCCATGTCCACACCACACGTGGACCAAATACAGGTTTGCAACATAACTTCGTCACTCGTGAAGATTTGCAGAATCTTTTGCAGGCTCGGAGCATGGAGAATTCAGATTTATTTCATCGTCATCAACCTCCATATCCAATTGAAGTTCAACGTGAATCTCTTCCTGAAGGGTATGTCACACCTTCATTCTCAATGTATAATGGTATTGGGAATGCCCGGGAACATATCTCTCGCTTCCTGGAATCATTGGGAATACATGAAAGAAATCAAGTTGTATGTCTCAAGGAATTTTCGAAATCTCTGACGGGAAAAGCATACACTTGGTATAATAACCTAGCTCCTAATAGCATTCTCAGCTGGAGCCAGATGGTTAATGCTTTTCTCAAGAAATTCTTCTTCGTGTCTGAGCAACTCACTCTCTCTGATTTGGGGAGACTTTATCAGCGAAACAATGAACATCCAGATGATTACGTAACGAGATTCAGAACTCGTTCAGTGGATTGCAATGATCCAAACGTGACATAGGTACAGTTGGTGGAGCTATGCATCAATGGAATGATACCAGTATATCGCGCCTTATTGGAGAATTTGGATATCGACAATTTCACCAAGCTCCATAAGTCCGCCAAACGATCCGCCACTACTGCACCTGCTCTACTAGAAAGGCCCAGGCCTTTAAAAGCCGAAGAAAGTCGTGGTGAAACGCGTGCCAGCAAGCGACTTGTCAACAAGCAGTATAACTCTCTTCACTCAGTTCATGCTGTTACCGAAGGTGTCAAGAGGAAGGCGCCTACTCCTGAGGCCCGCAACTAAAACGTGCAGCTCCAGCCCAACCTCAAGCTCCGGCACGGGTCCCAGCTAATGCCCCTGCGCCAAAGGCACCACGACAACAGAGGGAATTCCCTAAAATTCCTGATTTCCCATGTACTATGGATGAAGTGATAGAACTCCTGGAAGCATGGATTCAAGATGGTGCTGTCAAATTACCTCCTGTACGGAGAGAGCCTATAGCACAAGAAATGACTGATCCCAAGTATTGTCATTTTCATCGATTCGTCAATCATCCCACCAGCGAGTGTCATCGACTCAAGCAAATCTTCAACGAAAAGATCGAGTCAGGAGAGTTGAACTTGGGGACTGAGGGTGTGCATAAGAATCCACTCCCTCAGCACCAACCTCAACGTCAACACCAACGTCAGCATCAACCCAACATTCGAAATTTCACCATCTCCGGAGAATCTGTCAAGCAAACTACTATTTATTTGATGGAGAATTTGTGCGAGCTCTTGCATTTTTCTAGAAGTCAGCGAAGCAACATTTTCGCTGCCCTCAGCTGGATTGCTAGCGGCAAAGAACTACCTATACCTGAAAAGGTTCAGCCGAAGCCCGGCGAAGTTACACCAGAGATGATGGCAGGGGAACGCGTTCCAATACCGATTATCTCTGCTCGTCTCGAAGGTACGAATTTCAAGAAAGTTCAAATTGATGCTGGGGTTATGGTTAATCTAATTCCGATCAAAACACTCCAAGCAATTGGGATCTCTCGACGGGATGTCATCTACTATCCCACGGTAACGAAAGATTCAAAAGGAAAGCTCCAAGACATATATGGTCATGTTACTTTGGATCTGAAGGTGGACTCTGCTCGCGCCAAAACCAAGTTTCATGTAATCAAAGAGGATGAGGAACACGACATGATCCTAGGGCGTCCCTGGCTCCATGGGAAGAGATTTGTGCCCACAATCTCACCTGTAATCATCAAAGGCCAAGAGTTCATGTTTGACCAAGAAAGCTGCAACGTGGGAAAGCTAGAGTACCGCGTGGGGTCCGAAACTCTGGTGATATTCAAAGAGGTATGTGAAAGTGATTTGAAATACTTTATTCAGAATTATTTAGTTCATGGAAATCCTATCCAACGTGTCCCTACACAAGGATTGGATAATTCTTTGACTTGGGGACTTGATTGCATCAAGTCTATCAAATCCTCTGAGGCACCTCATGAGGAAATCAAGGCCACTACAAATAAGTGGGTTCGGGCAAAAGCAACGGTCTTATAGGCGAAAGACACCTGAGATGTCATGGGTTCCTAAGGCTGCTTTTCAAGAAGGAGATAAGGTTATGCGACGCACTAACCGAAAAGTAACTTCTATTTCGGGGTCCACACCAAACTGGGAGGGACCTTATGTTATATCTCGAGTCATGCCTGTGCGCGATACATGATAAGCGCAATATATGAGCGGCCTTCAAACATGGTGATCAATGGCAAATGGCTCAAGAAGATATGAAGATTCACTTATCTTCCAATTCCTTCAAAATAAAAGTGCAAGCAATCTCTTGCCTTTTAGCAATTCAATTCAAATCAAATTCAAAACCTATGAGTTCAAAACCATCAATTCCTACAAACCCTTTGTTCATAAAGCTAAATAAAAGCAAAATAAAATTCTAATGAGGAAATGTTTTGCTCCTAAAGCTCTTCAGAAACAACCATCTAATGAAGATCTCGCTCCTTCATCAACTGCCTTCTTTATTAGAGCAATATGAGCAGTCTTCTTCTTCACCTCTTCAGTTAACTTGCGGAGTTCCTCGGTCATGGCAGCATGATTCCTCTCTTCCTGCTTCACCAAATCATGGGTGAATTTGCCAACAGCAGCACGCCTTGTTCGAACGTATTGGATTCCCGCCTGAAGCCAAAGCAAATTGAGTTCGAATGTCTTTAAGTGGGACGTATCTCTCTGGGACATTAAATCCTCCCACTAGTTTATGACCAGGGAGAGTCGTGTCATGGGGAGGATTATACATCACACCAGCATGAGGAAACTCCCGAAGCATCCACCTAATTGGAGCATTTACGACAGCAACATTGATATTCTCGTGGGCTTGTGTTTCTTTATTGACGAGCTGACAGAAGATTCAAAGCAAGCAGAAGTTTAATAATATGTTTCAAGCTATATGATTAAAGCTTAGCATAAGAAAGTGATCAAATTTACCTCGGCAATGGGAGGATTTTCGTCAGCGACATTGTCAAAATCCTTACTGAGGTTTTGGCCATCACTGATCTTTTTACCGACGAAGTAACTATCTTCAATCTCTTCGTTACCACCAGAAGGCTGCAAGAGCAAACAAGGTGAGAATAAAATACTGGGATATTTTACTTCAAATTAAAAGAGTTGTCAAAAGTAACCTGTGTAGCATCAAGTGTTACGGAGGATTTGGGTCCTATTGTTTCTCCACTTTTATTTCGCTCCGTAGTTGTGCCATTCGGAGTTGCTCCACCGAAGAGTGAACTTTGGCCAAAGGGAGTGAATGAAGCATTCTCAAAGTCTGGAGCAGGTCCATCCTACATCAAATAAAGAAAAGTCATTGAAAGAAGATATATCAAAGGATTCACGACGTTATCTTGAAGAAGTATTTTTCTGACGTCTGAATTCTTACGAAGTACAGCGAAAGACTCAAAATCTGTACAAATCAGTAAGAGATATGAAGAAACTTTCTTCACGGCGGTTGTTCGTATGGATGTTTCCTATCACGTGCTAAAAGGGCTTGATTTTTGGAGCAACCTACTGGCCGGAATGATTTTTCCACTAAACAGCGTACAGACTGCGACATTACTGGACGTGGCGTCACTTTGTGACACATAAAATAACGAGCAAAAATGCGTGAAATTCAGATTTTCTTTTTCGAGGTGAAAGCTACTGAAGTCCTTTTTCTAAATTGGGGTCAACCATCGAAATCCGACATCGGATGAAAATTCTACGGTCATTCTCGTGACGCGACTCGAAACAGGAAATCTGACGGGATTTTTACTTTTCTACTAAAAGTGAAAATGTAGCAAAGAGAATGAAGTCTTACCGTTACCCAATCCTTTGCCAACGGATTGGGGACTTGATTATCACTTAAAGGAGTCGCCATGGAGTTGTCTCTAGCTGGGGAAAATGTTACTCCACCCGGAAGACGGTTAACACCGAAAGATACAGTTTCAGTATTGGTCTCTTGTGTTGCGACGCTAACGAACTTCTGATTAGGCGGAGTTGGCTGCACCAAAGAGTCATGAATAAGATTTCAAGATTATTCAAGTCAAGCTTATGCGAGTACTCCAAAGTACAAGGTCCAGTTTGGGCTTCATGTTCGTGATTAAAGGCTTTCACGCAGAGGCGGATGGTCCATCAACTCTATGCTCACCCTGGAACACTCACGGTTCCATGCTGCGCAGGGGACTTAATGTTGATGGTGGTTTTTGGCGAGGAGGTCACAGGAGTATTTCGCATCAATCTCTGGCGTCCTGGAATGGCTCAAGAAAAGGTATGAATTTATTTTATAGTAGGGATAAGATATTTAATTTACCATTAGCTGTATTTTGATGTCTCACGACCCTAGCCTAGTAGCATGGTCCACAATCCCTAGCCTATACAATAAAATACCTACGCATACGCGTTAGCCTAGCTCATGCTCGAGCCAAAACCTTAGGCCATTCACGCCACTTAGCAAAGAAGGAGTATACACGGTCATTCCTTGGCCTATGGCCTAAGCCTAACCCCGCCAAGCTATCACGCCATCTATCTCTTGGCTGGCCTAGCCTAACCCGCCAATACCTTGGCTTTTATCCTTGTGGCCTAGCTTCGCTCCCGCCTAGCTTAGCCCGCCACTAGTTTTGGTCTTCCTCCTTGTGGCCTAGCTTAGCTCCCGCCTAGCTAAGCCCGCTAATACCTTGGCCTTTATCCTCGTGGCCTAAGCTTAGTCCCGCCTAAGCTTGGTCCCGCCATCTTCACTCCTTGGCTTATGGCCTGGCTTAGCTCCCGCCTAGCTTAGCCCGCCATTATCTTTGGCCATTACTCTCTTGGTCTAAGCCTAGTCCCACCTAGCTTAGCCCGCCATCATCCTTGGCCGTTGGCCTATGGCCTAGCTATAGCCCCGCTAATGTTTCACGCCCTAATCTTAGATATTCACGTTTCTTTGGCGTGCCTTGGCACTTAGGTGCCCACGCCACCTCCTTGACCTAATTATGAGTACCCATACTATTGCCCTGGTCTAATCTTGGAGCCCCATGACTTTGCCTTGGCCAAATCTTGGAGGCCCGAAGTCAAGGCGCGGCTAAATCTTGGGGGCCTTATGGTTCTCCCCGACTTGTGCTCACGAAGAGCTATGATATTTTCTTCTCTCACGGGCTCTAGTTGCCCCCTTGAGACTAAAATATATTCTTCTCTAGCCTCCCCTCTACTTATGGGTCCCACTGATCCAAATCCTAGAGGATTATGGATTTTATTTAGTCCATAATACTCTAGTTTCCTAAATCAAGTTCGGAAATCTGGCAGTTCAGCTCACGTATTTCTTCATGGCGTGATTTTTACAGCCCAATCCGTAAGGAATTAGGAGGCGCTTCCTTCACGAAATATTTTCCTCTGTGAATTTCCTATAACATACTAAAAATTCAGATTTTTATCTAATACGGTCTGGCCTGGGTGATTTTACCAATGGACAACATGCAAACTGTACAGAAATCTGAAAATAACATAAATGTTATGGCTCATCCTTTGCGCCTTATACCTAATTTCTTAATAAGATTATCATACCATGAAACATGGCTTATTATGATCATTATGGCCTATCTTTAGGTCTTGTATTGGCAATGCTTATGCATTCTTGATGATGGCTACGCTGTGATAGCATCATTCGTCTGTTTTTCCTGATTATGGACTTGCTTCTATAAATCAGTGCTATAATTCGTAATCATGGCTCATGGCTATGACTTATATTATTTTAGACATTCATATGTCTTCATTACTCAGAGAATTGGTGCATTACATGCCACAAGCCAATTTCTCATATTTATGGCAAACTGAAAGTCGTGTTTATTTGACTGTTGCCACAGAGAGTTGCTGAAATCCTCTCAGTCTAATTGGCGATTGCATAGCTCAATCCTTAGACTTACCTTATCTTATCTAATGGCGGTTGCTAGCTCAACCCTTAGATTTATCTCATTGGTTTAAATGGCGATTGCCCGGCTCAATCCTTAAACCAAATCTTAAAGAGATATTCAAAGCTTATCGCTTAATCTCTATCTTATCGCAAAGTCCTAAGTTTACCAAGTAATTGGTACGACTTGCACTTAGTCATCTTTGACTTAACAAATCTTAACAAATCTTACGAGAATCAAGTAAGTTACATGGGGGGATATTCTTTTAGGGTTTTGGTTTGGCGGTCTACGACACGTGTGATTGCAACGGCTCAATCACTTAACGGGAAAGAAAACTAAGTCGTGTGAACGTTGCTGAGAAGATGGGATAGAGTAGTGGGCGGTTCATTCTTCCCTAATAATAGGCGCAAGACTTTCCCCACTTACTCCACACTCCCACTCTTCCACTTCTTCCACTTCTTACGAGATCAGTTGGAATTCTATTGCTATAAATAGGTCACTCGACCAGTTTGACAACAACAAGTTCTCCAGCTAGAACAAACAGTTTAATTCAGTGCAAGTTTAATCAATCAATCTCATCGATTATTGATTAACTCTTCTCATTCAGCATTTAATATCTAGTGAGAACTGAATATCCAAACTTCTTTAGCAATTTAATCACCAACATCACAGAAAATCATAGCAATTCTCTGATCTCATCTTTCTCTGCTTCCCTCTCTAAACCAACCCTATATCCTCTTCTTGTAACTGAAGCAATACTCGAACGGCCATTTCTTGGTTTAGGCGAGTCTTGTTCGATCTTGACCTCTCGAATTCATCATAATCTTTTATTACATCATCACACTTCACACTTTACCCCTCAGATTCTCTTTATTGTTTTACACCTAAAACACACGTATAATCCGGGTTGGAGTTAACATCCAAATTTCTCTTGGTCTCAAGGACAAAATCAGGCTAGTAACTGTCAGATTCCACCAGGGTTTAGCTACACTAGGATCCTTTAGTACCCAATCAGTTCCAAAATCCTCCGGAGAAGAAGACCATGAGCTTGGAAGAGTCTCTCAAATTATTAACTCAAAACACTATTACGTTTCAACAACAGACTCGTGACACTTTGCAGGATAACTCTCAGGCTATTTCAGATTTACAGATCCAGGTTAGTAAATTATCCGAGTCATTAGGAGGAAGAGACAAAGGTACGTTTCCTAGTCAACCACAAACCAACCCTAGAGGAGTTCATGAAGTAGCTTTAAATGGTGAGAAATCATCTTATAATCATGTGAATGCAATAACAACCCTTAGGAATGGAAAAGTTGTAGACAATAAGGTAACCATGCCTGACAGTGAACCTGCTGTGGTTCCACCTTCTAAGCCAGTAACTGAGCCAGTAGTTGAAGAGTCTGAGAATACCTATAAGGATTCACATGTCATCCCTGATAAGCCCAAGTTTGTACCTAGGGCTCCGTACCCACAATTGTTAGCTCCAACAAAGAGGGAATCGACTTTCAACGAAATAATGAAAATCTTTAAGCAGGTCAACATAAACATTCCATTATTATAAGCAATTAGGCAATTTCCTGCATATGCCAAGTTCCTTAAAGATCTTTGTACAAGAAAGCGTAAGCTTAAGGTACATAAGAAAGCCTTCTTTGCTAGCCAAGTTAGTTCAATCATTCAGAACAACACACCCCCTAAGTATAAAGACCCAGGATGCCCAACCATATCCTGTGTTATCGGTGATCATTCGGTTGATAAGGCATTGCTTGACTTGGGCGCTAGTGTAAACTTGCTACCATATCATGTATACAAGCAGTTAGGTCTTGGTGAGTTAAAACCAACCAAAATGACTTTGCAGTTAGCTGATAGGTCTGTCAAGATCCCCCGAGGTGTGATTGAAGATGTCTTGATTCAGGTTGATAAATTTGTTTACCCAGTGGATTTTGTTGTACTAGACACCCAACCTGTTCCGAATCTAGATGCTCAGATTCCAGTGATTTTAGGGCGTCCATTTCTAGCTACATCTAATGCAGTCATCAACTGCAGGACTTGAATAATGAACCTTTCATTTGGAAATATGACCACTGAACTAAATGTCTTTAATGTTGATAGACAACCTTCTGAGAATAATGATTTAGAAGAAGTGAATATGATTAACACTTTAGTTCATGGTGATCTTATACCAGGCAACATGTGCGACAATCCATTATATGAGTCTGATGAACCTCCGCAGACCAATGAAGGAATGCCAAGGGTTCAAATTCCTTTATCTGGTGTCTTTGAAAATCCACTATATGGTTTTGATGACGATATTTGTTTTGACCAGTTGAATGACCAGTCCCTAGAAGAGGACCTTGGGTATTTGTCTGACTCCAAAGACCCTGAAATTCTAGCAACAATGCTAGGTCTGTGCGAGAGTAATGATTACCCTAAGTTTGGGGGTAGGGATGATGTTTATGATCGTCAAGTATCCCTACAAAAAGTCCCTCACTTGGGGCTCGAACCTTATGCATCTACGGTCTTACTTGAGTCTCTGACTCCACAACCTGATCCCCCTGATACTGCTCATGAGGAGATTCATCTTTTAGAGACCCCTCACATGGTGGATTATTTTTATTTAGACCCTATTGAACAACATAAGTGGACAACCCATATAGACTTTGTTGTCTCATTGATCAAAACACTAGATAAGGTTGTGTTCTGTTTAGTGATTTTCTTGGCCCAGTGTGTTAGTCTTATTTGTGAGCCAAAACTATTTTGTTTAGAGGATCCACTATTGTTTCGGCTATTGATATATGACTTTAAGAGGTGAAAAACCATTTTACGGTTTCCAATGTCTGGCTGAAGACTTAAAACTTAGCACTTGTGGGAGGTATCCCATGTCTTCGGTATGATATCCATATTTCTTTTGTTGAGCAGTAACGAGGGTATTGTCCAACTCTGAGTTTCGGGGTAGGTGAACTCGTTGACCATTTCCTCCATGATGTGCAAGGATTATGCACGTGTTTCAGGTACTATCTTTCCAACTTCTTTAGCTGAGTTCTCTTGAATTATCTTTTTGGTTTTGTTCTTTAAACATTGAGGACAATGTTAGATTTAAGTTGGGGGGTAGGAAATTGAAAATTTTGTATGTTGTATGTTTGTATATAAGACTCCAAATTCGAGAAACTTGTGAATTATTGAGGACGAACACTGACCATTCTAAGTAGATGGAAACGTTAACTCTTCAACTATAAGAATTAGTGGGCCCGCGAATGGTTTATTCATGTTTGAACGCACAACTCAGGTGTTAGAAATAACATGATGATCTCTTTTCTATTAGGAACTTTATGTGACTATGCCTCAGAATTAGTCGTAACCATATTGTTTTCTTTTTATTTTTTCATTTTTGTCTCTAAGTAATTTGGTGGGGCCCATAATCGACTTGTTATCGCCGCTAAGATGATGGTTTTGAGATACTTAAAAAATAGACCGACCAATTGACCAAACGGAGTCGACATACCAACTGTAATTGATATTAAAGTTCAAACCAGTATCTCACTCCATATGATTCACTTAGGCACTGATTTTCAGACAGATGTGGGTAGATGATGGTTTTGAGATACTAAAATATATATATATATATATATATATATATAGATATATAAATATATATATATATATATACCAACTGTGATTAAAGTTCAAACCAGTATCTCACTCCATATGATTCACTCAGGCACTGATTTTCAGACAGATGTGGGAAACACCAGCCACTTTTATAGCATACCGCACCATCACTATTCCATCCATCTTCTATAATCTACCATCAGTAATTTGAGTTGATAAATTCCGAGTCATTTTAGCATCGATTGTACGAAACAGTTTAGGGATCATCTGAGTAGAGTTGTGAATCCTATATGAATGTCCATGGATACAGAAGGCTGAATGATTCCTATATCTGAAGAGCCACCGTATGCCAACTAAGTAGGTTGTTTAGTGTCTTTCCTCAATCGTTCACAAGTAGCTAGAATTTGGAGTCAGGTTTTGTGGGTATACCTCTAGTAAAGTAAGCCCTCACGAGACAAAACTCGTCCTCTGTAGATGTATAGAGGTTCAAAGGCATGTTGCATGTGCTAAGTGCAGCCGCGATTCCTGCGACAGTGAGTTAGGATTTTATTTTCTTTTATTTTGTTATTTTAATTTGCTCGCGGACTAGCAAAGTCTAAGTGTGGGGGAATTTGATAGGTGTCTAAAAACACCTCTCTAAACATCTATTGATTACACTTTCTTTAGCTCTTTTTCTTGTAAAAGGTGCATTTTACGCTTTGTTTGATATTTTGGAATAAAAGGAGAAAAATGTGTCAAATTGGCGTTAAGGGGCAGCCGCATGGTTAAAGGGCAACCACTGCTGGACCAATTGGTTGAGGCCTGAGGGAATATGCACGTGGGGCCAAAAGCGTGGAAAAAAGAAGAAGAAAAAAGACGGCGCAGAAGAAGAAGAAGAAAAGAAAAGAGAAAGAGAAAGGGATACGCGTCAGCGTGTGACCGGGAGAAGAAAGAGAAGAAGAGACACGCGCTGACATTGCGCAGGCGTATGGGGCCAACGAGTGGATTTCTCAACCATCCATTTTGTGACACGCAGCTGTTTAACTAATTTTTGGTACATTGTATACACATCAAACTTGATATATTGCTGCTCCACATCCGTACAATTTCCTGCAACTACTGTGGTCCGTTGATTTTTGGGTGACTACTCTATTAAGTTACTTCGCGATGCACTGAGAAACTTCTCTTTTTCTTATCTATTTTTGGGCGAATTCTTTAGGGAGAAAAAAAATACATTTTTCATTTTTTTTTATTTTATTTGTATCCATCATTTTTATATCAATAAAGATTAAGTATTTTTTTTCCACAATGAGTAGCTAAGCTATTTGCGACAAAGGCGACGGAGGAAACCAACTCAAATGTTCCATCGGTAACAATTATTTCATGTTCTTATTAATTTCCTAGTAATATTATTGTCTCCTTCATCATACTTTAATTGTCAAAATAGTGTTTTTTTTTAAATTAATTGTGATTCAATTTGATGATGTATGCTTTGATAAAATCTTTGATATGTCATGCTTAATGTTTACTATTAATATTTAGAACTCTAACGTTTATGAAGCGAGCTACTGGACATAAATTTTATATCTATGCTAGGGAAATAAGAACCTCTGTTTTATTATAAATCATATTAATATTTGTAGTTGGTGGAATCCATAAGTCTTAGTTGTCCCATTTTTATAAATCTTTTAAGCAATTATTATTTTCCGTTTATTTATTTTTAAGCAAAAATCAATTATCAAAAACAACCCAATCTTATAGACTAATTTAGAATCGATTTTAGGTTTGAGAGAAATTATTTACAATTCCCTGAGAACGAACAAATAAAAACTACATCATATAATAATCTAGCTCCCAACAGTATTCTCAGCTGGAGCCAGATGGTTAATGCTTTCCTCAAGAAATACTTCTTTGTGTCCGAGCAACTCACCCTCTCTGATTTGGGGAGACTTTATCAGCGAAACAATGAACATCCAGACGATTATGTGACGAGGTTCAGAACTCGTGCAGTGGATTGCAACGATCCAAACGTAACGGAATTACAATTGGTGGAACTCTGCATCAACGAAATGATACCTGTATATCGAGCTTTATTGGAGAATCTGAAGATTAATAATTTCACCAAGCTCCATAAATCCGCCAAACGATCCGCTACTACTGCGCCTGCACTACTAGAAAGGCCCAGACCTGTGAAGGTTGAAGAAAGTCGTGGTGAGACACGTGCCAGCAAACGACTCGTCAACAAGCAATATAGCTCTCTTCCCTCAGTTCACGCTGTCACTGAAGGTGTTAAGAGGAAGGCGCCTACTCCTGAGGCCCCACAACTAAAACGTGCGACCTCAACCCAATCTCAAGCTCCTGCACGGATCCCAGCTACTACTCCAGCACCAAAAACACCACGACAACAGGGGGAATTTCCTAAGATTCCAGATTTCCCTTGTACAATGGATGAAGTGATAGAGCTCCTAGAAGCATGGATTCAAGATGGTGCTATCAAGTTACCTCCTGTACGGAGAGAACCTCCAGCACAAGAAATGACTGATCCCAAGTATTGTCATTTTCATAGATTCGTCAATCATCCCACCAGCGAGTGTCATCGACTCAAGCAAATATTCAATGAAAAGATTGAGTCAAGGGAGTTGAACTTGGGGACTGAGGGTGTGCATAAGAATCCACTCCCTCAGCATCAACCTCAACGTCAACATCAACCCAACATTCGAAATTTCACCATCTCCGGAGAATCTGTCAAACAAACTGCTAATTATTTGATGGAGAATTTATGCGAGCTCTTGCATTTTTCCAAGAGCCAGCGAAGAAATATTTTCGCAGCCTTCAACTGGATTGCTAGCGGCAAAGAAATACCTGTACCTGAAAGACATGAAGAAGCTCAATCAAAACCTGATGAAAATACACCAGAGATGATGGCAGGAAAACGCGTCCCAATACTACTTATCTCTGCCCGTCTCAAAGGTACAAATTTCAAGAAAGTTCAAATTGATGCTGGTGTTATGGTTAACTTAATCCCAATCAAAACACTTCAATCAATTGGGATTTCCAGACGGGATGTTATCTATTATCCCACAGTGATGAAAGATTCGAAAGGAAATCTCCAAGATGTATATGGTCATGTCACCTTGGATCTGAAGGTGGACTCGACTCGCACCAAAGAAAAGTTTTATGTAATCAAAGAAGATAAGGAGCATGATATGATTCTGGGGCGTCCATGGCTCCATGGGAAGAGATTTGTGCCTACAATCTCACCAGTAATCATTAAGGGCCAAGAGTTCATGTTTGACCAAGGAATCTGCAACGTGGGAAAGCTGGAGTACCATGTGGGGTCCGAAACTCTGGTGATATTCAAAGAGGTATGTGAAAGTGATTTGAAATATTTTATTCAGAATTATTTAGTTAATGGGAATCCTATCCAACGTGTCCCTACACAAGCATTGGATAATTCTCTGACATGGGGACTTGATTGCATCAAGTCTATCAAACCTCTGAGACACCTCGTGAGGAAGTCACGGCCGTAGCTATAGAAAAGTGGGCCCGAATAAGGCAACGGTCATATAGGCGAAAGACACCTGAGATGTCATGGGTGCCTAAGGCTTTTCAAGAAGGGGATAAAGTTATGCGGCGCACTAATCGAAAAGGAGCTTCTGTTTCGGGGTCCACATCAAACTGGGAGGGACCTTATGTCATATCTCGAGTCATACCTAATGCACGATACATGATAAGTGCAATACACGAGAGGCCTTCAAACATGGTAATTAGTGGCAAGTGGCTCGAGAAGATATGAAGATTCACTTTCCAACTCCTTCAAAACAAAAGTGCAAGCAATCTCTTGCCTTTTAGCAATTCAATTCAAAAATACAAATTCAAAACCTATGAGTTCAAAACAATCAATCCCTACAAACCATTTGTTCCATAAACCCAAATAAAAGCAAAATAAATTTCTACTGAGAAAATGTTTTGCTCCTGAAACCCTTCAGAGACAACCATCTAGTGAAGATTTTTCTCCTTCAATAATCGCCTTCTTTATTTGAGCAATATTAGCAGCTTTCTTATCCAGATTCTTAGCCAACTTGCGAATCTTTTCAACTTCGGCATCATAGTTTCTCTCTTCTTGTTCCACCAAGTCACGTGTGAACTTGCCAACAGCAGCACGCCTTGTTCGAACATACTTGATTCTTGTCTGAAGCCACGACAAGTTGAGTTTGAAGATTTTTAATGCAGTGATTAATTCCTCTATCTCACATAACAGCTCATCAGTGACATCCTTTAATGGGGTATCATCCATCTTGGCTATCAACACCATGAAGTCAGCCACAATACAAATGGATGTGTAGAAGTGGACACTCTTTCCATCAGTAATAAAATGACCATAGCGGTTCCATATTTTATTATAGAGTGGGATGTGTTCCTTTGGAACATTAAATCCTCCCACTAACTCATGCCCAGGGAGAGTCACCTTATGAGGCGGATTATACGTCATACTAGCAGAAGGAAATTCCTGGAGGATCCAAGTAATTGGAGCATCTACATCAATAATGTCGGGATTCTCATAAATTTGAAGTTCTTTACCGACAACCTGAATTCAAAACAAGCGGGGGTTCAACAATACGTTTCAAGCTATATAATGAAAGCTTAATATGAGAAGATGGCTGAGTTTACCTTGACAAGGGAAAGATTTTCATCAGCAATATTGTCAAAATCATTACTGAGGTTTTGACCATCACTGATCTTTTACCGACGAAGTAACTATCTTCCATCTCTTCGTTACCACCAGAAGGCTGCAAGAGCAAACAAGGTGAGAATAAAATACTGAAATATTTTACTTCAAATTAAAAGAGTTGACAAAAGTAACCTGTGTGGCATCAAGTGTTATGGAGGATTTGGGTCTTGTTGTTTCTCCACTTTTATTTCGCTCTGTAGTCGTGCCATCCGGAGTTGCTCCACCGAATGGTGAGATTTGACCAAAGGGAGTGAATGAAGCATTCACAAAGCCTGGAGCAGGTCCATCCTACATAAAATAAGGAAGAAACATCATCAAAAGAAAGTATTACAATGAGTTCACGACGTTTTCTAAAGAAGGAATTTTCTGACGTCTGAATTATTACGAAGTACTGCAGAAAACTCAAAAGCTGTACAAATCCGTAAGGAATTTGGAAAAGTTTTCTTCACGAAAGTTGTTCGTATGGATTTTTTTCTACAATGTGATAAAAGGGCTTAATTTTTGAGAAAATCTACTGGCTGGAATGATCTTTTCACTGAATAGCATGCAGTCTGCAATATTTCTGGAGGTTACGCCAACTTGTGGCACATGAAATAACGAGCAAAACAGCGTGGAATTCAGATTTTCTTTTTTGAGGTGAAAGCTACTGAAGTCCTTTTTCTAAATTGAGGTCAACCATCAAAATCCAATGTCATATGAAGATTTTATGGTCATTCTCGTGACGTGACTTGAAACAGGAAAATCTGACGGGATTTTTGATTTTCTATTAAAAGTGAAAATATAGCGAACAGAATGAAGTCCTACCATTACCCAATCCTTTGCAAATGGATTGGGGACTTGATTGATACTTGAAGGAGTCACTATGGAGCTGTTCTTAGCTTGGAAAAATGATGCTCCACCTGGAAGATGGTTAACACCGAAAGATACAGTTTCAGTATTGGTCTCTTGTGTTGCGACGCTAACGAACTTATGATTAGGCGGAGTTGGCTGCACAAAAGAGTCACGAATAAGATGTCAAGATTATCACAAGTCAAGCTTATGCGAGTACTCCAAAGTACAAGGTCATGTTTGGGCTTCATGTTCGTGATTAAAGAGTCTATGCAGACGTGGCTAGTCCATCAACTTAAGCTCACCCTGGAACACTCACGGTTCCATGCTGCGTAGGGGACTAAATGTTGATGGTGGTTTTTGGCGAGGAGGTTGCAAGAGTAATTTTGCATCAATTTTTGGCGTCTTGGAATAGCTCGAGACAAGGTATGAATTTATTTTACAACAGGGATAAGAAAGTTGGTCACCATAGCCATATTTTGATCTTTCACGACCATAGCCTAGTAGCTTGGTCCACATCCCTAGCCTACACGTAAAATACCTATGCATGCGCCTGTGCATGTACACGCGTTTTAGCTTATGCATGCGCCTGTGCCTGTGCACGTGCCTTAGCCTATGCTCATGCACACGTCTCATCCAACCTATGCCCATCTCAGACACATCCTAGCCATCCATCCCATCCTAAAGCTCACGCCCCCTTGCTCATCCTAAAGCTCACGTCCCTTGCTCGCCCTAAAACTCGCGTCCCTTGACTTGCCTAGGACGCATCCATGGATAGGTGGCCCACACGACCATCCATCCTAGCTCACGCCCATCCCTTGCTTCCCTAGCTAAAATCACGCCCATCCCTTGCTTCCCTAGCTAAAATCACGCATCCCACTCGCGTCCCTAGATTGGTCTTGGCCGTGGCTCATGCCACGGTCCCACACTTTGGCCTTGGCCGTGACTCATGTTGCGGCCCCACTTTCATTTCTTGACTATGATTTAGGGTTGGTCCCACTTTCTTTGGTTGGCTATAACCTGATATCATGGTCCCAATTTATTGGCTTGGTTGTAGTTTAGGCGGCCCCACTTTTAGAGCTTGGCCATGCTTAATGTGTGGCCCCACTTTTATAGCTTAGTCGTGGTTGTCGACCCCACCTCTTTCCCTCTTGGCCGAGACTCTTGTCACGGCCCCACTATCCCTTTGTCGTGGCTCTTGCCACGACCCCACTTTGGTTGCTAGCGCAACTCTTCTTGTAGACCCCACTTCCATAGGTCGCCTACAAAACAATACTATGGCCCACTTTTATCACACACCATAGATTGAGGGTCCCACTTATTCATCCTTGAGCCGCCTCTACTTATGGGTCCCGCTGATCCAAGTCCTAGATGAGTACAGTCTTTATTAAATCCATGATATTCTAGTTTCCTAATCAAATTCGGAAATCTGGCAGATTACGAATTGCCTCAAAGAACGATTTTTACGGTCTAATCCGTGAAGATTCAGGAGCAACTTCCTTCATGAAAGTTGCTCATCTGTGAGTTCCCCATAACATACCAAAATTTCGTAATTTTATCGAATATAGGCTGGCCTGGGCGATTTTTGGAGTAAGTGACGTGTAAACTGTCCAGAAATCTGAATATGACGTAATGTTATGGTTCATCCTCATACATCCTATATCTAACTTTCTAATAAGATTATTATGCTATGCAACATAGCTTATTATCATTCATGTGTCCTATCTTTAGGCCTTGGATTGGCAATGCTTATGCATTCTTAATTGTGGCTACGCTGTGTTAGCATCACTCGTCTGTTTTCCTGATTATAGACTTGCTTCTATAATCAGTGCTACATTTCTTAATCATGGCTCATAGCTATGACTTATATTATTTTGGACATTCATATGTCTCTATTACTCAGGGAATTGGTGCATTATATGCCACAAACCAATTTCTTATATTTATGGCATACAGAAAGTCGTATTTACTTGACTATTGCCACAAAGAGTTGCTGAAATCCTCTCGGTCTAAATGGCGATTGCATAGCACAATCCTTAGACTATTCTAATTGGTTTAAACGGCGATTGCCCGGCTCAATCCTTAGACCAAACCTAAAAGAGATGCACAAGCTTATCGCTTAAATCTCTATTTTTATGCGAAGTCCCGAGTTTACCAGTAATCGGTACGACTTGCACTTAGTCAGCTTTGACTTAACAAATATTCAATACTTAACAAATCTTACGAGAATCAAGTAAGTTACATGGGAGGATATTCTTTAGGGTTTTGGTTTGGCGGTCTACGACACATGTGATTGCAACGACTCAATCACTCAACGGGAAAGAAAGCTAAGTCGTGTGAACGTTGCTGAAAAGAGGGGATGAGAAAGTGGGTTGTTAGTCTTCCCTAATATTAGGCGTAAGACTCTTAACAACTGGTCTTCTTCCACTTCTTACGAGATCAGTTGGAATTCTATTACTATAAATAGGTCACTCGACTAGTTTGGAAGAACAAGTTCAATCTCATCAGAACAGTTCAATTCAGTACTGTACAATCAATCCATCTCATCGATAATTGGTTAACTCTTCTCATTCAGCATTCAATATCTAGTGAGAACTGAATATCCATTCTTTTAGCAACTTTATTCACAACATCATAGAAATCATAGCAATTCTCTGATCTCATCTTTCTCGGCTTCCCTCCCTTAAACCAGCCCTATTTCCTCTTCTTGTAACTGAAGCAATACTCGAACGGCCATTTCTTGGTTTAGGCGAGTCTTGTTCGATCTTGACCTCTCGAATACCATTACAACTTTATATTACATCATTACACTTCACACTTTACCCCTCAGATTCTCTTTATTGTTTTACACCTAAAACAACAGGATAATTCGAGAAGAAATTTCGGATACCAGACTGATTTTGATACAACTTCTACTTCTTCTCTGATGGATGAGACAAAGGTTTGTGTTTTGAAAAAAAATCTTAATCTTATTGATGAGAAAATTGAGGGGATGCAATCAATGGTGGACGGACCACTTTGGGGAAAGATCAAGATATTCCTTGGTGCATATATTTTCTCAATAGTAGGATGAAAATCTCTGTTATTCTCTTCCATGTTATTTGGTTATATGTAATTGAAAAAGATGCAAATCACATTGCACATTTATTGTATCAGTATGCAATGTACAATGATGAAACTGGATGGTGTGTTTATGAACCACCTCTACTATGTAATCCTTCAAACCTCAATTTGAATGAGGTAGTCAATTAATAATTCTCTTGGCTTCTTTAGATCCCATCTTGGCTATTATGTTTGTTTTGTGTATTGGGTGAGTTTCACATAGAGATTTAAATCCTAAAGGGGCTTAATACTACATGTTCGTTTTCTCAAGAATCTCGACCACCATACTAAAATGAAGAAGCACCAAACACTATTACGCGGTTCTTAGAGCAAGCACTATGGTGCCACAAATGTGGGGAATTTCCCCACAGTGTAGACAAGACATGGAGGGGGAAAAAAGCAAGTGGTATGGTGCATTCTACAAATTGGCTTCTTAGAAACCGCGGAAAAGGTGCTTGCGGTTTCTAAGTAGCCGCGCCAGTCAATGGTTGACATGACCTGACGCGGTTACTAATAAACCGCTTGAAACCAGTTTTTAGACAGAAACTCGCGTTTCAGGCCTCATTCTCTATTCTTTTCTTCCTTCTTCTCCTCTATACCCTTCCCCCCTCTTTCCCCCCTTCACGATTACATGTATTTTCCGATCGAATCACGCCAAAATCTTCAAGGGGTTTGTTCTATAGTAGTTTGGTATTCGATTGCTTGATTTTATTATGAATTCCATCCATAAAATCATCCGAGGTAAGAGAATTGAACTCTAGGCTTTTGATTTTGAAGATACGAAATTAGGTTTAGATCATACCTTCACCAATTATCCGGTGTGAATCCGGTGATCTAAAAGATAATTAGACTTTGCTTTGATCTGCTGATCTTCTAGTAGTGATTGAATCTACTGGATTGATAATGTGGTATGAACAATTTGCTTCAACTAACCATCGTAATAGTAAAGTAAAGAGAGAGAGATTATTTAGAGAAAGAGTCTAGTCTTGTTTTCTCATTAATGGATTACTTGGTTTACAGATGAGGCATGGCAGGCCTTTTTATAGACGACGGGAAAAAAAGTTTAGGGATGAATTAGTAAATACATCAGATAAATATCTTAGATCCGATTGTTTCGCTTGCATTCCCGCCTCTTGGATGACAGAACCTCGTAGTTTCCTTAGCAGTCTCCGCTATTGCTTAACCGCCTTTGGTCGTGTCGGGTTCTGTATCCATAGCCTTTGCGCCTATCCAGACTCTGGTACCTTGGTCTGATCCTCCTCTTGGTCGTCATGCAGGACATGCAGTACCTCTCGTGCAACTCCTGTTGCCTTCTGTGGTGGATGTTATATTTTGTCATCAACATATTTGCCCCCAGTTTTATTGAAAACTAGTCTAAGGACTGGTTTTGAATTAAACTTAGTGTTTTGAGCTGCCTTTGGACATTATCGTGTCTTAACTTTTACGGGTTCTGTTATATGATTTGGATTTGAATTTTTGTTTGTTGGGGGGTACTGCGTACTCCTTCCCAAAAATACTTAGTGCAGAATGCACTTCTTCTTGTATATATATTTTTTTTGTTTGGCGTGTTTTGCCTTACTTTATACGATTTTTTTTTGTAGATTATGTATTTTATCTTTATTATATGCAGGTGCTGCATGTTCTTTCGTATTTTCTTTGTTATTATTTTTTTTATTATATCGTGTTAGTTTATCTGTTTTCTTTTAAGATTTGTGTTTCTTTACTGATTTATCTTCCTTCTGTTAGATCAATAATCTATTTTCACCTTCTTCCTAACAAGAACACTCTCTCTTTTTATCTTATTATCCTGTAAATGGCCTCTAATACTTACTGCTATGTTTCGAAGGATAAATACCCTTCTCTCAAGAATGTCGATGTTTCTGTTCGTCAATTCCGTAAATATCAGGATATATCTAAGATTCCTATGGATAGAATTAATACTGGTGAGTTGTTAATTTCTGAGTTTTAACTTCCTTATATGAAATTTCCTCTTCCTCGGCTGATTCGCAGATTCCTTATATATGTCGGATTAGCGCCCGGACAGATGACTAATTCTTTCTATGTGATGATGGAAAATGCTATTTATTATAATGAAAGTAGAAAATCTTCTAGTAAATCTATCGATGCCCTAGATATCTTTCTTAGATACGATGTCTATCAAGTTGATCCTCGGCGATCCCATTTGTTTTCACTTCGCTGTAAAAGGATTAATTGGTCTCTTGGAATTGATTTTATAAGGCCTTTCTGTGATCGAGATGGTAAAAATTTGATGTTGAATATAGATCATGATATTCATACTAAACCCTTGATTATTTCTGGTAATTGGGAGTGTGGTTATCGCCTTTCTTCATCAGATCGCCGACTATCATACATTTTCAACTTATTTCCTTATAGATGTAAGATCCCCTTCTCCTGATTGTCTCAGTATGCTTAAAAAAATCTTTATATGAATATAATTCATTTTTATTTTTGTTTAGGTATTCTTGATCCACTTAATTCATCTGTTATTGAAGCTCACTACCTGAAAATTGGTTCTCCTTCAGTTTCTGATTCTAAGATTGAACAAATGGTTCAATCCATTAATTCTAAGCCTAAAAATCAGGATAGCTTGTTTGATTTTAGTCTGCATCGTCTCCAATGGGATAAGATTCCTTCAATTGCAGAGCTTTCTACTTTATATGCTACACAGGTGATGACTAGGGGTACTACTGTAAAGAGAAAATCTAAGGAATTGGATGCTAGTGGTGATCAGTTTTGTGTTAATACCAGGATTTGTTATCCTTCAAAAAGATCTAAATCTTCTTTTTCGAAAGGTACCCGATCAACTTCAAGGTTTACTATTCCTACTCAAGTAAGTAATGAACCTCTTCATGCATCTGGAAATTCCTCCAAGGATGTGAATCTAGAGAGGGTTTCTGAACCTGCTGTTAAGCTGACCAATCCAAAGAAGAAAGAGAAAGGAAATTCTTCCACAGGTAATCGTAATACAGGTGATAAAGCTAAAGTTTACCCATCTAAGGAGATTGTTATTTCGGAAGTCCTACAGCAGCTTCATGACAATTTTAAGCTCAATTCTGAAGTTTTAGATAAATTTCGTAATCTTTCTTCTGTCTCTGGAAATCCCGAATTAGCCTATAGAGTTCTATCATCATTAGTTCGTCCCGAAGATATTACCAGTCTGAATTCTTTGGACTTTCCTATCTTCAAGGTTTTCGGTGCAGATGCGGCGATGAGTCTAATTTCCTATCCATTTGTTCTTACTAATTGCCCACATAATGTTTTATACTAATTCTTTTTTTATTTCAGAGTATGGTTGCGCTGATGAGTGGAATGCAAAGGGCTGAAAAGGCTGATAATGATTTTTCTGCTTCTAGAAGTGAGATTGAAAGGTTAAAGGATTATGTGATTGAGACTGCTGATCACTCTCAATTGAATGCATCATTCTTAAAGGAGTTTGAGCAATTTGGGATTTCTATCTCTAATTCTCTGAATCTTCTAAAGGAGAAAGAAGAGGAGTTGAAGCTTCTAAAGGCCACTAAATCTCTATGTGACTCCTCTAAAGCTGAAGTAAAAGAGC
>JAJJMA010165295.1:0-10772 GCA_023529015.1 Papaver nudicaule | reverse complement strand
AAAAAGTCCCCATGACAAAATGAACTTGGTTACCGACCACAGTAATAAATAGTTTCTCAACTTAAGTCCTTAAACTAGAAAAATTGTGATGCATGCATCCGGTCTCGTGTCAACGTATACTCAACGATCACGTATGGAGCTTTTTGTGTTGTTTTGCCACAATGAATCATCTTCAACAAAAAAGCTTAAAAGTGACCTAAACTCTTAACTGTCAAATTGTGAACCCTCCATTTCATAGCAATCTACAAGAAAGTGAAAAAGTTTTGAATAAAATTACGTATACATATTTGAAAGGTCCAGCTAGACCTAGGACAATTCGAGAACTTCCATGATTCAACCTAAATAACATAGATTTTTTTCCTTCCCTTTTTTGATTAAGAGCAATTTCTAGTATTAGTATAGTCGTAGGTTCTTGTCTATTCTTGCATTGTTGTTTATTATCATCACGGTCCCGGCCACTAAAGTAGCCAACAAAAGTACTACACCTATAAATTGTTGAGTTTGGTTCGTTCAAATTTGTGATGATGAGTGATTCCACTAATTGGACTTACTTTACATTTCTTTGAATAATTTCAAATTTCTTTACACATGTTTAGACTCAAAACATGGTAATAAAAAGGAAAAATTGTCGTTGAATACTAAGTTTATGATTGTTTAAGTATGGTTATCGTGTCAAAGTAATGGAGGTTTAAGTTTAACTAATCATGCTATTTGGTAGCTTGATTAGCCATGTTCTTAGGGCATTTAACATGCTAGTTGTTTTATGGGCCTATTTTGGTAGCTAATGTCGTTGGTTATACGCCTATCGAACGTGGTTTGTTTGAATATGACTTCTCTAGATCATTATTGTTTGCGTTCTGGATGGTTAAATTCCAAGTATATTCGAATGATCTATAGTTAATTTGTAATTAATTTCTTATCGCAGGGTCGGTCAAGAGGCAGTTCACTGTACTTCACTACTCGGGGGCAGAGCTAGAGCTAGGGCTAGTGCCAAGGATAGGCAAATAATGTCGTGGGTGAGCAACTAAACAGGGAGGATTTACTTACAGTCTTCTTTTGACGCTATTTCACACTTGCGACGTCGTTTTTTTTAGTATAATAATGGAATACTAACCATTCCACCATCAGACTTCTTCTTCAACATTATTTGCATTAGTTTGTGTGTTTTCTTATTAAGGTTCTTCCTATTCGGATAAATCTTTCTTGAAATGTTCATTTTTTTTTTTTTGAAAAGCAGGCAAAATTTATTATGAAGCAGATATTAAAGTAGTGGTTACATTTTTTGGGTACCAAACCCCATTTTGTCGAAAACAAGGATTTGATGTAGAAAAGCTGGAGTAACAAAATCCTAAACATGGACGTTTGGAGATGTCGGGTTTTGTAGCATTCTAGTAATTGCCTGATCTGCTAAAGCATCTGCTGCTTGATTTGCCTCCCTGTAGACATGCGTGATTTTGACCTCGTCCAAATCACTTATCAGAGATTTATCTCAGAAATCATATCAACTAGGTACCATGGAACCACTTTAACATTCAGGATGAGCTGCACAAGGCTCTTCGAATCGGCTTCAAACCAAACATTGTGCTTTTTATACCTATTTGCCATTCTTGCTTCAAGTAAGAGAGCCCAAGTCTCTGCTACTATGACAGTTGTACAACCAATAGGAGCTGCCATCGCCTGGATCACATCTGCATTGGAGTTCCTGCTTATGATTCCCGCGCCTGCAATCTCAGGTTGACCTTTTGGAGATCTGTCTGTATTAATTTTGATCCAATCTTATGGAGGTTGTTCCCAAGTAAAATTGATTGTATGCATTTGTGGAATATGTCTTCCCTGTCTTGGTTGCGGAGGAGCATTCGGGAGATAAGGAGCCATATGAGTTTGAGCCCAAACGTATTCCTTCCACATTGTGATTGCCAATTGCGTTGTTTGATATGGGGTAGAACTCCTGTTTTTGTATAGTCTCGCATTGCATCCTTGTTACAATGATAGCATTTGAATTTACTCGGTTATGACTTAGACCTTGACTTAGATCTGCCTCTATCAAAACCATCCTTTTAGTTTGTTCTTCCTCTTACAAACAATACATCTCCCGAACTCTCTTTAAGCCCCTTACCACGGGGAATGGAAAAAGGTGAACTTTGCCATCCCATGTAGACGAGCAAACCAAATTTCCCACAGTGGGAAAGAAGAAAATCCCTCGGTCGATGAGAATCATGTCGGTCAACGAAGGAAATTATGTCGATCGATGGATTTTCCATCGAAATCGACCATTTTTTTCATCGACTATAGAAGCCTCATTCCCCAGCAACATTCCTCACTTCTCTTCGTTTCTCTTATATTCATTTTGTTCTTATGTTCTTCGTTTTTCGCTTTTAACTTCTGTTTCTTTTTAGAAATTTTAATGGCAAGTGTTGTTACCAATTTACTACGACGTGCAACAAAAGTAAAAGAAAAAAAAACTGACAATGACGCCAACCGGAGCCATGTGGATTCAGGATAAAGATAGAGAGTGGGCTGCTGTGAGAAAACTTGCAGGTCCTGGTGTTCTGCCGAGGCATATATCAACAAAGGTAGAGGGCAAGAAACTTCGTTTTCAATAAAGAGGACCCTCAAAGGATATAAAAATTATTTACGAATGCCTTTCCCTCGAAGTTCAGTTACGATTACATAATTATCCATGAAACTATTTTTATAAACTCGAACAACACAGTAGTGAAATTCAAATATTCCAGACAAACGCTGAACGGTATTGGAAGACTTCAAATAAATTCTTCTTCAAAGATTTTGAAGCCGGTAAGTTTTTTTATCTTCTCCAATTTAATTTATTTATGATGCATATTAAAATTTTAATTAGGGCAGACTTTTAGATATTACCCAAACCATAATTATAAAACATTATGATGTATATATAAATTACACCGTTAGATTTGTACATGTTGGCCGGCATTGAATGTGAGGGAGTTGAACTTCCATTCGACCACGACAAGTGAGAATCGGGAGATAAATGGAAAGAGAAACTTCCTATGTTAGATAACTGGAATATATTGAACTTTACGTGTTGGTGGTGGAATAAGGGTTTCAAAGTTGAGGGCGTTTTTTGTTGCATATCACGAGACACATAAAAATGATGATCTATCGATCGAAGCTCATCATGATGAGCTTGAAAGAATATTTATCTTAAGGGTTATAGATAGGCCAATGTTTTTTTGTTAATGCTAGTTCGGTCAGTAAATGTTGGTTTTCTGTTGGCTTTGGAAGACTTAAGTGAAGCTCCTAAGTATGACTGGAGAACTGCAATGCTAGCCGAGGTGCACATTAACCTGGGGGAATGGTCCTGTGAAAATAGGGATAGATTTAATGGTTTCCATCAATTAATATAGGTAAGAAAAACTCAAATGTTTTCCATCAAATGTAATTTTTTTTTACCTTGCAACATATGGTACCTTGCACAATATAAGGCGTGATCACCGTAGATGTCCATCTCTCGGCCACAATAGGGACAAAGGCTACCCTCCATAAACAATGGGATACCAACTGTATATCCAAGAACTGCATTGAATTGGCGAGGCCCTATTTTCTGGTCTAGCCCGTCTATAGGAATGGATGAAAGGTAGTCTTGAATATGCTTGGTCTTGTTGCTTTTCCAAAGAGCCAGGTCACGCCTTGTCATGATATACCTTACGGGGATCTCCTTCGTCACAATGGCAAATTTGCACTGCCAGTTTACTCATAGGATATGGGGCAATATCATCGACGCTGAATGAAAAAATTCAATGCCACATACATGTAGAAATGTGTCCAAAGCATGCTGATATGTACAGCTCGTACCAGAAATTTCGGAATTGCGCACTTGTAATCGTTGTGTTTGGGTACAAGATGCGAGGTAACAGTATTGCATAGTGTCATCCCTGGTGTATATCCCCAAGCCACCATCCCTAATAGGTAGTGATGCAGTATGCTTTTACAACAACCCGAAAACTGGCCCATCACCTGTAACCAATTGTTAAGTTAGATTTCCCTTTTGCTGGAACGTGTTAGTCCGTTAGATTATTTGTAAGATCAAAGACTCTTCAAGAGATTTCTAGTGAGACAGTGGCCACATTTTCCAAAAGGTGAATTGTCTGTGATTATTTGTAAAATACTGCTCACTTTATGAGAAATGCATCCCCAAGAAGAAGGTATAATAGAATAAGGAAGTTATATGTGAATGGTGAACTCACAAATGACAGATTTGAACTGCAGGCGCATATTGTAGACTTTTACAAAACTCTTTTCACTTAGGAGCATATAATCAGACCATGTATTGAGGACATTGAGTTTGATCAAATCAATGAAGCTGAATCTGTTATTTGGATGACATGATAACTGAAGATGAAGTTTTCACTGCCATTAGAGAACTTGGACAAGATAAATCCCCTGGACCTGATGGATACCCCATTGTTTTCTTTTACAAGTGTTGGTATTTCCTAAAGAAATACATTATGGCAACAGTGAAGGAGTTCTGCATTTCTGGTATGATTGATTCTAGACACAACTCAACTTTCATTGCTTTAGTTCCAAAGAAAGAGTTCATTGAGACCATTCAAGATTGCAGGCCTATCTGCTTATTAACAAGTGTTTATAATATTATATCAAAGGTGTTGGCTACAAGGTTGAAACTTGTTATGAGCAAGCTCATTTCTCCAGTGCAGTGTGCCTATGTAGAGGGGAGACAAATGATTGATGGGACTCTTATTGTTAATGAGTTGGTGGATTCAAGGTTAGCTGATGGTAATGCAGGTATCATCTGCAAGGTTGATATAGAGAAAGCTTTCGATAGAGTAAGCTGGAGTTATCTTGAAATGGTGATGAATAAAATGGGTTTTTGTTCAAAATGGTTCAGTTGGGTGAGATTTTGCTACTCTACATCATCTTTCTCGGTCTTAATCAATGGTTCTTCTTTTGGGTACTTCAACATCACTAGGGGTGTAAAACAGGGAGATCCCATTTCGCCACTGCTTTTCAATATAACAATGGAGGGTTTTTCGAGAAACCTTGATAGAGCAGCAAACATGGGACTATTCAGTGGCTTTTCTTGTACTCATAATGGTTTGATCATCAATCATTTGCACTATGTATATGATACAATTTTCTTTTTGGATAACGACAAAGAAGAACTGCTCAATCTCTTTTTTGTGCTCAAATGTTTCGAGTATATTGCAGGTTTCAAGGTTAATACTTCTAAAACAAGATTAATCTCAATTGGTGAAGTTCCAGATATTAGTACTTGGGCTATGGAACTTGGTTGTGCTACTGACTCCATCCCATTTATATATTTGGGAATGCCTCTAGGAGCCAAAGCTAATTCTAAGTCAATTTGGTCATCAAGAAGTTTGACTCAAAGCTCTCTATGTGGAAGCAAGTTTCAGTTTCGAAGGGTGGTAAGCTGGTGTATATTAAACACATTCTTTCTGCATTGCCCTTGTATTACTTCTCTCTCTTTTTAGCTCCCGTTTCAGTTATCGACACTCTAGAAAAGAGAATGAGGAAATTCCTGTGGGAAAATAAAAATGGCGCTAAAAGTTCTCATCTTGTAAACTGGCCAACGGTTTGTGCTTCAAAAGATAGAGGAGGTCTTGGGGTTTTGTATTAAGAGTGATGAACAATGCGCTTTCATCTAAAGGGTGTTGGAGATTTGGGATGGAGAAAAACCATTTATGGTACAAGGTAATTTCTGAAAAATATGGTTCCGAAACATCCTGCTGGATTCCAAACATAGTTTCTACTGCTTTTGGTGTGTCTTGCTGGAAAGCCATTGCAAGCACCGGTGATCTGATAAACAAGTACTCTACTCTGAATGTTCATAATGGCAATCAATCTCTTTTTGGCATGATAAAAGGTTGGGTAATACATCTCTGTCAGAAACTTTTCCAGCTGTTTATAAGGTCTTCAGGAACAGAAATATGACCTTGGCAAATCATATTAATGACGAGAGGAACTAGTGCTTCGATTTTAAAAGTAGACTCTATAATACTGAAGTTGATCAGTTAGCACAGCTGCTACAACTTCTGGGTGATACTCCTCCATTGCTCGACAATCACAATGATACTAGAGGATGGTCACTCAGTGAAGACGACACTTTTTCAGTCAGATCTTTGTATGCTAAGTTAAATGAAACTGTTGGTTTAGAGAATTTTCCTTTCAAATTCATTTGGAAAGCTGCAATTCCTCCTAAGGTCAACTTCTTCATGTGGTGTGCGGTACATGGCAAGTTAAACACCGCGGAAATGTTGGACATAAAGGATTTCGCTCATGAGGAGGTTTGTAGTCTGTGTGGTGCTTTTCCTGAAACTGCGGATCATCTTTTCATACACTGCAAAGTTGCTTATAAGGTCTGGTGCATGCTAATTCCTACCAACTGGGCATGGTCTTTTCTTAAATCGATCTATGATTTATCTCACTGTTGGCAATCTGACAGACTTTCAGAATCTGGAAAAGTTATAATGCCTATAATACCGGCTGCTGTTACTTGGACTTTATGGTGTGAGAGGACGCAAGGCTTTTTGAGGACAAACACAGTTACAAAACTGATGCAGATTTGGGCACTGACGCGAGAGCACTGGTTCTTACTTGGGCAAAGGTTGTTGGTCATAGAGTTCATAACAACTTCAGTGACACAATGCTCAATTGGGAACACTTATTTGCTTAAGAAATGTAATTTTTAGTCTTTGTTTTTGGCTACTTCCGGTAGCTCTTTGTACATTCCTTTTCTCTAATAAAATCTCTCTTCTAATTAAAAAAAAATATTGTCTTTGGTTGTCTAACATAGGATAAATAGGTCAGAGTAAAGGGGTTGTGAGTATGTTAAGAAACCTGGCTATTTTCAGGGCGAGGCCTTTTTTAATGAGGGCGAGCACTACTTCAAATATCCTATCCCAGTTTATAAGGGGCGCCTAATTACAATTAGTATATCCCAATCAGTTACAAATTATAATTAACCATTAATTATCTACCCACTAATTTTCCCTCTCAATTTTCAGTTACAAAATTATACTCCCACTCCCCCTACTCCTCCATTAACTTCCTACACCTTCTTCATAACTTCTCAAAAAAAAAAAAAAAAAATCCAAAACCAAACGCATTCTTCATTCTTTCTCAAAATCCTTACAACTCTCGAATTCGAATTAAATTCATGGCTAGCAACGGAGAAGGAGATGATTCAACAATTACTTATAAGAAGAGGAAAGGAAAGAAAAAATCTAACTCTAATAAGGATAAACCCCGTGTAGAAGACGAAGAACAACCGGAGGGAGAAATGGAATCTTTGGTGGAAATGCAGAAGTAGGTTGCTCCAATCACCTTTGCAATTGTTTTGAATGTATCATGAATTGATTTGATAGGATAGAAACCGTAAATTGAATTTACAACATGAAAACTCGTCAAAGTCTTAAAGCATTCCATGACGATTTTGGAGTTTCAGAAAAAAAAAATTAAGAACAATCGTCGTGGTATTCCTTAATTCCTTGACGAGTTAGTCACTTTCAGATTTCGTTTCCTAGTTTTGCAGCCTAGAATCGTCAGGTAATAATACGCGTCTCAATATTGTCCCAAACCATGACAAGTTTAGACATAAAAAATTTAGGCTTTGTCCAGTTTTATGAATAAATCGTAATGCTTTACCTTGACGATTTAGGGTAGGGCTGAATGAACTCGTCATACATTTGTCAAATTCCTTGACGATTTCGTTTGTTTTGTTGTAAATCGTCGTATGGTTTTTTGTTTCCATGACGATTTACTGTGTCAGTTTACTTGTTAATTGATTTGTTTTGTGTATGTATTAAGGTTAGAGAAAATCAAAAGGGGAAAAAGAAAAATGCCACCCGAGGGTCCTAAATCAAGTCTTTATACTACCAGACAGCGACCCGTGATAATCCGTGAGCCAAACCATGATGCAATTCCTACTCCTACGGAGTTCGATGGTGATGGTAATGTTCCGAGGGCTGAAGATGATATTCCTCACAACGTGCTCCAAATGCAATTTGATGAGTACGGAACTGGTAGGGTACAACCTAATGACAGACCCCAAGGTGATGATGATGATGAGGAAACTAATGATGATGATGAGGAAAGTGATGGCGATGACCAACCCCAAGGTGAAGACCAACCCCAAGGTAAAAAGAAAGCTAAAGCGAAGGAATCACACATTCCCGGTGAGATTCTAATGCTACCAATAGAACACGGACCTTACGGGGTACCAGCTGATGGTGGAGAGGTTCTTTTCGGATACAAAACCTCTTGGGCTCAAACAGTCTACGCTACCATGGTAATATACTCGTCCTTTGCTTCTAATTTAGGATACGTTTTAGCTAATATGTTGATTGTTATTAATAAATTTATATCTCGTAGGATCATTCGAATGCCATTAGACTATTGAGGCACCAAACGGCGTACCACAATATGTCCAACTGGAGGCTTGAAGATGAATGTGAAAGGTTTTTAGAGATTGTTGACAACTCCGGTCTGAGGCCAACCATGGATAACTCTGTTATCAACTATGACAGCGAGACGGTATCAGCATTCTGTGAGAGGTATTATGCGGAGACAAACACCATGCACTTTGGGTTCGGGGAGATGGGGCTCACTCCTGAAGATGCTCATCATACTTTCAAGGTCAAAATTGATGGCAAATCAACCAATGAAGGCTACGTAAAGCAACTCACTTTTAAGAGACTTGGTGAATTGTGCGAAGAGTTTTTTGGGTGGAGTGAGAATGAGACGAACTCATGGTATATGAGAGACAAATATGACAAACCGAAGAGGGAGTTCAATCTGGTAAGGTTGAGAGCGGAGTATTCTGGGACCAAGAAAAAAAATGAGGATACTCCACTGGAAGATCATGAAGTAAGGGCTGCTTCTGCGGCTTATCTCTTATATGTCCTCGCTGTTTGTGTATTCCCTTCGTCTGCCGGTAACAGGGTGAACGCCAAATACCTCCAGCTATTACATCCCTTGGATAAGGTGAACCAGTACTCGTGGGGAACAGCCATAGTGTCACACGTGAACACGGCGCTGAGAAAGGTATCCCGTCATAAAACTGCTCAATTCAATTGCAACACGTCTCTGCTGCAGGTAATATATAGATTTTTGGTGGTTTAAGTTTGTACCTATTTCGTAATATATATATAGGAATAAGGGAAAGATGGCACCAAGAGAACAAATTTGTTTGTACAATGGTCCTTTTTGGCACCCCCTTGGACATACAATGTACGATCTGAGCAGAATAATGAGGCAAGTCGGGTATATTCAAGATCATCCAATTGACATAAAAAACGGTGATGGGAAATTCAAAGTGGATCGTGCCAAATCAGGTGCTGATATTGGGCGTATTAACGTAGTTTACAAACCAGAGCCCTTGAACGAACATTGGAACGAACGAATGAATAATTTGATAGACGGATATCTTTTATGGGATCGGGTGGTGCTTGGACATGAGAGCACAAACCGATACCTGAAATGGTACCTTGCGTTCACGCATGCCAAAGTGATACGCGGGGAAGGAGAAGTCACTCCCCCTCGTGGCCGTGGTGGACGTGGGCGTAATATCGTCCATGATGATTTTTCGTTGTACAAGTTATGCGTAAGTGTATATTTTGCAATTTAGTTGTTTAAGATTCACACTTAGATTACTCAAATATCTCATGTTTTTTTTTAATGAAAATAGAAGGAGCGGTTGAAAGATGTCCTCAACTGGTTGCGTTTGAGATCAGATAAAGGAAAGGGGTTAACCGAAGCTGAACTGAACCAGCATAATCAACACGTTAGGCACATCCATATGCCTGAGGCGGAGCACATGTTCGAGGAATTACGACGCAACACGAAGAGGAGTCATATTGAAACCAGTGACACTCAAGAGACAGGAGAAACTTCTAAACGAGGTCGTGGGCGTGGGCGTGGGCGTGGGCGTGGTCCTGGTCGTGGTCGTGGGCGTGGTGAAGGTGAAGGTGAAGCCGATGGGGGCAACAATGATATGGTTTAGTTTTTTTCGTTTCGCACTTTGGTTTTAGTAGGTTAAAGAATATTATGTCGGTCTTCGTGTGTTTGATACATCTTTCGTTTCCTAGGTTGACAATGGTTTGTTTTTTTTAACGGTTTGTTGCTGACAATTGATATGATAGGATTTGGTAAATTGTAATTTGTTTGATTCATTTGTGTTAGTTTACATGTCTAAATTGTTTGGAAATCCCAAAAAAATTACAAAAATTCGTCATGGATTATGTTCAAACCACGACGATTCTGACAACCTGTTTCCAAACAGTTGTTAATACACCTACACTCGTCATGGTCATGATGTAAATCACGACGATTTGAGCATAATAAAACTTAGTCGTCATGTAAGTTAAGCAAAATCCATTACGATTTAGCTTGTTTTTTCGGCAGAGGGGTAATTTTTCTCAAAGCTAAATCGTCAAGATTGTAATACATAGTGTGACGATTTAACTTGTTTTTTTGGAGAGGGGTGATTTTTCTTAAAGCTAAATCGTCAAGATTTTATCACATAGTGTGACGATTTAACTTGTTTTTTTTTGGCAGAGGGGTGATTTTTCTCAAAGCTAAATCGTCAAGAATTTATTACATAGTGACGATTTAGCAGTATTTTCGGGCATATTGGATCCTCTTCTTAAATCGTCATGGCACTGTAAAAACCTTAACGATTGTTCATCTCTAAACGCAGTGTAGTTGGTAAAATCCCCATAGTAGAGATTTTACCAATACACCCCTATTATAAGTTC
>JAJJMA010165284.1:0-11326 GCA_023529015.1 Papaver nudicaule | reverse complement strand
TGAATTTAGTTCAAGAAACTGACCTTAAAACAGTCAATGGACCTAGAATTGCTAGTAACAATGGTGAGCCATGGTACATAGATCCTGAAAAAAAGAAAGAGGTAAAATCAAAGTTTAATTAAACCTAATTTGATTAGTTTACTCCATTAATCAAAGAGAAGAATTGACAAATTAACCTGAGTAAGGTGAAATTGAAGATTGTTTCAACCAGTAACCTTCAGCCACTGTAAAATAAAATCAAAATTAGAGCATACTGAAAACCCTAGAACATATCAAGAGAGAAAAGAGAGATTTACATACATCGACGGAGACTAGTGAGAGGAGTAGCAACTTCTGGGCGAGAACCTAAGTTGAGATTGTTTGGGAAATATATGAGGATCAGTCTGAATACCAGAGATGTTAATACCCACACCCAATAACATTTCATTTTCGCCATTTTTGAGAATTTTGCAGAGAAAGAAAAAAAGTTTAAAGTTCTCAGTTGAGTGAATGAATCTGTCATTTGTTTTTGTTGTATTGGCATTGTTTTCCCACTCTCCCTCTCTCTGGATTATGACCGTAGGATCTTATGAGATTTTGATGGATCATCAAAAGTAAAAGTGGGAAAATATTTTACTATATTCAACCCTAGGTGAGGTTTGTTTGCAACTCTGTGATGGCTCCGCCACATGGCGGATTTTGACCAGTAAATAAATTTAGGGGAACCATTGTGCCAAATTTTAGCGTAATGTAAATTTTGGATTAAAATTCCATGACATGATTTGACTCATACACAGTGTTTTAAAACCCAGCCCAGACCGGTCGGTCGGACCAGTAAACCGGTGACCCAGTCATTTTTCTGGGTTGGGTTAACACTGACCCAATAACTATTTCAAAACCCGCTTTCTTTTGTAAAAACCAGTTGACCCGACCGGTCCGACCAGTAAACCAGATGACCCAGTGCGGTCTAAACTGGTTCGGCCCAGTAAACTATGAAGATTGGAGACTATTCGAAAAAAGAAAAAAAAAAACTTGAAAGCTACTACTTACTTATTAGTGGTTATGTTTGATTTTTATGTTTGGGATTAATATCTAAACTCTTAGTGTGTGTGTGACAGTGAACTTACGATGCATCAACTGTCTCTAAGAGTTGATTTATATTGATTTTTTTTTATTCCATAAACATTCTTGATGCTAGTATTTCATCAGTTTTTTTAAATATAGATGTTACATGTACTTAGGTTCTTATATAGTTGACCCAGTGAACCCGGGTTGAACCACTGGTTGAACCATATGACCCTGACCCAGTAGCTTTTCCGATTCGACGTCCGGTCTGGGTTTTAAAACATTGTTCATACACCGATACTTCTTTCAAAGTCATGAAACAAATTCTTGGTCACTAAATAAATTTTGAGATATGGCATCGCCTGGAAAAAAATGTGCCTTGTATGAGGCAATGACACACTGGTGTAGACTATTGCGTTATGATCATGTGATTTGGATCACTTGAGATTTTTTTTTCTAAAAACGAACATTATGGTGGTAAATTTTGGATAATAGTGCAAAAATTTGATCTTAGAAGTCCGAAACAAAATCTCGGTCACATTGTCAAATTTCACATCAGAATTTTTCAGTCCCATGGCAAAGCAATGGCAAAATATAGCTCATGCGGGTTACGTGGCAGTTATGGGCCTGTAAAAACAGGCAAGGCCAGGCCTTTAAGCAGGCTTAATTCAGGGGGCCACAAGGAAAATTGGCTCTGCTTTACTACTGCTTGTACACAGTAAACCATGCTAACAGTGAATCTCAGTACCATGCAGGACACAAAATAGATGCAAATCAACAATCCGCACTAAAGTTTCAAAAGTTCAAAAAAGATGTTGCATCATTAATGTTTCAAAAACTTTCCTGTTGGGGCCTCGCATCATGCTCAGTTCACTTCTATATGTCTTTTCCTAAGGCCATGTAAAGGATAAGACACAAAAAACTATATTTACAGTTTCCGAACCTCAGGATTGGAAATATCATGGCAAGGATCATTGAGAATCTGAGATATCAATAAACGCATCGCGAAAAGGTTGTGTTCCCTACATATCCACCCCTCATTGCTCTACGCACATTGGCCTCAAAAGTTTCTGGGTTGTCCCTCAATACTGCTGCTGAATTCATGATTTAGGGGATCCTCGTGATTGGGATGCTGCAATTATTAACAAACAATCAATGTTAGTATGTCAGTTTAAACAGAACAACGAGCAGGATACAATACTCTTTAAGGATGAAAAAGAGAAGCAATTTTGGTGAAACAATGAAGCAAATCACCAAGGCGCTGTGTCAGCAGATTAAAGTTGTTCCACCGTATATATATAACAATATAAAAGATCAAAGGTATAACGGCAACCATTTAACTTCAAAGACAACGGTGTTAACATAGAACAAGTACAAACAAGAGGTATGGTGAACAGCACATATGTATTACTATTAGGAATGGAGAACATACCGTAAAAAGATAATTGAGTCCATAAATGACTGTGTTTATGTTGAGGACAGGTTTCCAGTCTTCACGTAAAATATTAAGGCAGACATTTCCTTCCAAGTCAATATTGGGATGGTAAACCTGAAAGTCGGAAATTTTCATAAGCCATAAGCATAGCACCGCAAAGTAAACTGACTAACTGCAACGAAGAAGAAACCATTAAAACAAGGCTCACTAGAGAAAAATCCACCTTTGTCTTGCACTTGACTTTTGGTGCTTCATGAGGGTAGGAAGGGGAGACTTGGAAAGTAAACTCAAACTTACCAGTCCTGTAACACAAGAAACAAAGTTCAATTAGACTTACTTAAATCATGCCACTAGAAAGTAAATACGTATATTAAAGGATGCTACTGTTGCACCATCTAAGAATCTCAACGATTAGCTGCATTTTGCAGATCATTTGGCTCAGCAAAAAAAGTCACACACCTGTAGTATCCTTCATCCGGTCGAATGCTGACCTCGAAGTTCATCAGCTCATCCTGGCCATTAGGAAACGATATTCCAGTAGTTTTGGGAAGATTCAATTCACTGATATCTACAAGAAAAAAAATTATAATTAAAAGAAACGGAACAGCTACATATATGTGAGAATAGCGTGTTAAACATAGGTTAATTTGACAATAACCATATGCAATAGCTTCCTCAATCAGGAAGAAATTGAAGAAGGTGAGAATAGTTAAAGTAAAAATATCAATATGACAGGTCTCTTTGAATTTATACTCCAGGTGTGTATATTAATCAAACCATAAGACATAAAGTACACACGGATCAGATACTCTAGTTGAAACAGATTAAGCAAGACCAGGATCTACTTCTTGACAATTTTTCAATTGGAGTAAGGGAAAGTAAAAACCTCTATGAAGACGCAATTCTCCTACACTTTGCTTCTTGACAGGTGCTCGCCGACTGGCATTTTTAATTGCTCTAAGGTTAATCATTATCCTGCAATAACAGAATTTGACAATTAAATGTAGTGTTAAAAGTCAAAAGAATAAAAGAAAATGACAAAATTCTCAGTTGCAATAGCTACACAGGTAGAATGTAACACGAGCTAAAACAAGTTGCAAGTTGTGTCATAACAAGTCTATCGAGAACATCATGGTTATGTTTCTACTTCTACAATGGGTTTAACTTACAGGTCTCATTCTTAACACGCAATCTAAATCTAACGAGGCTGGTAAAGTTATCAAAAATTGATCAAGTATCTCTAATAACCCAAACTACGTTTTACAACTTTGACTAATAACCTTATCCCAAAAGTGCGCCATACTGAATAGACTCATAGACATAGACCTGTAGAGGGATTACCGCATATCAGTTATGAAATGCAGCAAATCCCCACCACAAATCCATGGGCATTATTTCATTAGTAATATGTATGCCTAGCTAATAAACTGCAACAATAAGACAGATTTAGCGACTACACATCACAACCACTTCAACATATTCAAAACTCAGGACTGAAGGCTTATTCATGGTACAAAGGCTCTGTGCTATAGTTCATGGTACAAAGGCTCTGTGCTATAGGGATGCAAAATTAAAAGAACAGAACGTGCATATTATCAGACAATGATGACATGCACCTAACAACATGAATCAAATTTACAAAGCCAAGTACAATTTCATCCATGAAGGTAAAACTCTAAACACAAATCAATACCTAACTTTTTCATGATAACTAGTCCTCTAACTGCACCTGACCGCATTGTAACAAGGACAGGGGTAAACCCAAAAATTCAATTCAAACCCAAAAAATTAAAACCTAACTAAAGATCAATTAAAACCATAAGAATACTCCAACAAAATCTAGGGTTTTCTTTTATTCCAAATAAACTCGACCTAACTGGGAAACATAACAAGATGAAACAAACCTGATTGATTTCAAGAAGTGAGTGAGAAGAAGGAAAAGAAGCTATGCAGAAAAGAATACTGATCTTCTCAAGGAGTTGTATCCTTTTACAAATACTGATCTTCTATTATCTGGAACTCTCTTACTAGTATTATTCTAGTATTCTGCGCATGCCTCTACAACTTGAGCTACTTCTATATATACTAGTCAATAGTCATTCTAGGAATGGAAAATTTCCTATGTTTGTAATCTTCTAAAAATAGGACTCTTCTAAAAATAGAACTAAGTTTTCTTCTAGGATTAAGAAACTACTTCTAGAATTCCAGGAAGAGGAATTCTTTTGTTTGTAAATCTGGGTATAGGGTTGATGGACCTATACCTAAAAACGGATCATGATGACTTACTATCTAGATCTCAATAGAGTGGGATTGAAAAGTTGGAGAAATGGAAAAATTATCTACCAAGACGGTTGAAATTCAATTCAGAAAAATAAAATGATAAGCACTAAAAAGAATCCAGTCAGATAATAAAAATAGTTGAAACAAACCTCATAACAGATATATCAGGTTTCACGTGGTAGATTGTTTCCGTAGCATCCTGCCATGGTAAAGCATTGCACTTACACTCTCAACAACCCAAATTATCTGTCATAGAGCCGAGGGTGCGAGTTGATTAGTGTTTTAAAAAATCAACAGTACAAATGTTGCAAACTTCCAACTATCTTGCAAGAACAATAAAAATCAGCAGGATTTAATTTTCATGCTTCACAGAAAACGATGTTACGATTCAGGATTTTGATAAGTGAACACTTCGAACACTTCTCCATTTTAAAAAATCAGTGATTACCACATATGACATACCTGCAAGCAAGCATAAGCCACCGCAGTTGCATAAGCATGGGCAGTCATACAGGCGTATAGCCAAGGGCAACAACATAAAAAAATATTCACACGGAAAACTATTAAAAATAAATCTCTGAAGAAGTCAAAAACTTCGGCAAAAAAAATACCTACATTAAATAGTGACATTCTATGCCGCATTTGTTGGTAATATCTAAAGCTGACTTCAGAGATCAAGCAACCATATCACACTTCACTTTGATAAAATCTTGCAGCAGCACAGCCCACCATGGTAGAGTAAACCATAGAATGTGTAACTTTACCTGTATGAAGCATTTGGACCTCTATTTGGTGAGACATCGAATATTTAGAGCCCCACTAACCGTTGAATGCAGAATCACGAATTCCACTTCATAAACATCTGGACCCTAGGATTACTAGAAACCTGCTCTGGCCCATCGCAGTGACTCCATGAAAGGATATCTTGGCCTTCTTGAATTCAAAAAGTCAATGTTGATATCTTTGGTGTCCATGTTAGAGTATCATAAATACAAATGAGCAAGGAAGTACTTGTAACACATTATAATTTTATAAACCATAATGATGATTATATAGTCAGACCAAATCATTGTAACTTATAAAGAGTTATTACTTTGAATTTTGCTCCCCTTCCTAATATCATCATATTAAGCTTTGGCACCCGATATAGATTCTAGTCCGTTTCAGTGCCCATTTTGAGATAGTTGTTCAGTGATTTCCAGTGTCTGATATGGGTGATGCATAATACATCAACTAGATATTTTGACAAAACTAAACTAATATGGGTGATGCATTATATATCAATTGATTCAGGATGGAAGAATACTAGGATTTTCTGTTTCCGTAGATATAACAAGACACTGTGAATGAGTCAGAAAATTATCATTAAAGACACAAAGCTCGTAGATTTCCCTTACTTGCAAGTCATAAGTATTATCTCTTCAAGCACTCATTATAACTAACAACCACAAAACATCAAAGTAGTATCATTAACATGCCTTATCAAACTAGCATATAATAAATTTAAAGGATGAATGAAACTTTCTAAGAGATCAGATACTCATTATAGAGAAAAGAAGCATAACAAACTAAAAGAAAAATCGTAACAAAGTAGATTTCCCAATAGAAAATGCATATAGTATTAAAATGAGAGGCCTGAGCCGTTATTAATCTGAAAAAAACTCAGAAGATTGTTCCACATCTCATTGCTCACATGAGAATAACAAGAGGTGAACACAGATTCACCTGTTTTCTTCTTAGACTTCGTCTTCTTCCTCCTCCTCATCCTCTTCCTCGTCTTCCTCCTTATCTTCTTTTTTCCTTGTCTTCAAGTCACGCTGTGTAACAACTCCTGGATCCAAGCGAAACTAAGCTTTCAAAATAATTATCATTCTCATACCAGCTCAATGGATAAACAATACCTGATTCTCTGAGACTTCTGTGCTCTGGGTCATATATGATTAGAGTATCATGAATGGCGAAAAGAATTTTACCATTCTTGGAAGACGACACAAGCCTAATAAAATATACATAATCATTCGGTTCGTTCAGATAATCCTCTTTGATCCTGCTATTATTAAAAAAAACCTCATGGCTAATGACATAGCGTTTCGTCCAAGATTTCTGAACTCCATATTCTTGCATCACCCATATATCAATACCATCAACGCCCACAACATTAGAAAGCACACAGAGGCACCCTTCCAACAAACCCACACTTCTAAAAATATGCTTACTCTCCTTCGCTACTACTGGTAGCTTTATCGCTTTGAAACTCTCGTCACTGATATTCAAAGAGACTATAACATCTTTCCCACAAGATTCACCTAACCAGTGAAGGTCTCCCCGAAAAAGCACTCCAGGTACTCTTACAAAGAAAAACCCAAAAGGAATTGGCGGAAGAGATTTCCAAGAATTCGTTCCTAACGTATAAACATCAACGGAACTGCCGACATCACTAACTATCACCAACTTGTAATCGTCAATTTGATCATCGTAACCGAACGCATGAATGCCAACATATGGTCTAATAACTGCATTTGGTGGCTTAGGTAATTTCTTGATTTCTCTTGTTACCGGGTTCCAGATACGAAGTCTTTCCTCATCTTCTTTTTCTCTCTTGTTACAATGATAGGATAGCGCAACCAAACCGTTACAACAACCCAGTAAACTAACACCAGAGTATTTAGACTCAAACTGAAAAGGATATTCTAATTCAATAACATCATCTTGATTATCAAATTCACTATCATGACTTATGTTGTACATTGAATCATCCGTTGTAAGCATAAGATTAGGTTTGTTTTTCTGGAGAGTATGATTAAGATGCATTTTGATAAAACTAGGGTTAGAAATTAGGTCAAACCAAGTCTTGCATACACACTTACAGACATATGTGGATCTGGCTGGTACCCTTGAAAGGATCTCAAGGTAGAGATCTTCCGGAAGACTAGACATTGCTTTCGATCTCCTTCTTCCAGCTGAGAAAAATGAAGAGATTAGGGTTTCTCCTTTTTTTCCCCCCAATTCACAAAAGAGAGATAGAACTTTGAAATAGAGTTGAGTTAAATCGCGTTATGGGGTGGGGTGTGTATACGAACCAATCTGTCATTCGTTTGCTGTTTTGGCTAGGGGCGTAAATTTTGCCCGTCCGCCCAAGGTCCTTACCATGCCAGCCCTTGGGTACCTATGGCCCTACAAAGGCTGCCCCGTCCTTGCCCTTTTAAATTACAGGGCAGGTATTAGCCGTCTATGCTTCCCGACCCTCTTGCCCGTTAATGCTCCTCCTTTACTTTGGTCGGTTCCTATGGGCCTAGTAAAGAGAGAAAGTGGCATTGTAAAGTTGCAAAAATGCAACTTCCCAATGCAAGATGGAAAAACTAGCGGACGATGGAGTTCTATCAACAGATGATTTTTCTATCGATCGTTGTTTTTTTCATCGATATACTTCCTCCGTCCCACATAAATTGAGCTAGTTGGGATTTGCACAATTATTAAGGCAAGGAAGAGAGAGATTAGCGTTTTACTATTTTTTTCAATTATATCCTTATAAATAATATAATAGTACAATTTAGAAACGACATATCTCTAAAATTATGGCACGTATCTTTGTAAACTTTATATCATTGAAAAGCATTTTAAAACACATACGTAAAAAGTATAAACATGACTATGAAATTATAAATACTTATCATACTAAGATTTCATAACAATAATCAATAAAAAGGGTAAGATTAGAAACATGACCTACATAATAGAAGTAGCTCAATTTATGTGGGACAAAATTAAAATAGAACTAGCTCAATTTATGTGGGACGGAGGGAGTACAGTCGAAACTCTTTAAATTAATAGCCTTGGGACTGGAGAAATTTATTAATTTAGAAAGATTATTAATTTAACGAGTTAAATTTTAACTTGTCCAAGCCTAGTTGGGATCACCAAAATCTATTATTTAGAGAGATTATTAGTTTAACGAGTATTAATTTAAAGAGTTTCTACTGTATAATTTTATTCCAACGACTCTCACTCACACCTTTTCTGGATTTCCCTCATATTTTCTCTCGATTTCATCTATTTGTTTTTCATAATGTCAAATCCTCATCTTTCCGCTCCGTCATGTCGACCTATAGATGAAACACTAGTAAATTTATCTCAAAAGAAACAAAAAAGAAGTAGTTCGGCAAGTTCAAATCCCTCATCTTCTACTCATATTCGATCCGTAGATGACATAATGATAAATTTAAGTCAGCGTGAACAAAATGTAAATTCATCATCGTCTTCCCGTGTCATTCAGTCGTCGGGTTCTCCTCATGTAATGCCAAACTTTGTTTTACTCGGTACTCCTCCAGCATCGTTACTAATATCGACACATGAATGAGAAATTCGTTGATAACTACTACTACACTTATCCATCTGGTCCTCCATTGTCTCCTCATCCGTCATCACAAAAGAAAAGATATTCTCCTCATCCTGCTCCAGTACTTAAGCGATGCAAATCTTCTTCCACTTCTTATCCGTCATCTAAGTTTCCAAAACGACATGCAAATCCTATAGACTACTTACCCGATGCACCTAAACCATGTTCTAAATTTACGTGGGGTAAAGATTTATGTCTTTGTAGAAACTATATGATTTACTATCCGTCTTCGAGTGATATAAAACAAAATCGTGTTGGGGTGAATGAGCCACTATTATGGAGTAATGTCATTGAAGAATTAAAAATTGAAACTTCTACTTCCCAATTTGTGCGAGATCTGAATGCGTTGTGGTCGTGATGGAAAAAAATACACCAAAGAGTCGATGAATTTATGCATTTGGGGAGATTGATCAAATCTCGAATTAAGGAAGATACCAATGATGAAATTGTGGTTAGAATTTTGAAGGAATGGCAAGAATGGAAAGGAAAGAACTTCAATTACGAACAACCGTCTCCTCAAGACTTTTTTTATTAATCGTTATGTGGCTTGAGCAAATAAATAAAAATTCGCAGAAGGCAATATTAAATGTATAAGACCACTTCTTATGGGACTGTCAACTGTCGTATTTCAGAGTATGGGTTTGATTGTTCCATAGAAGGGGTGTTATATATTTAATTGATGGAAAGGATATAGATAAAAAAAAAGAAAGGCAGTAAAATAGAGTTTATTTACTAATTTTTTAAATAATTTACAATATTGTGTTTGCCTTTTTTCTACATAATTTTGAACATATAAATTGACTTTACGAAAAATCTCTGACTATTTTCTAACACTGGTTTATCTTCTTCGGGAATTTCAGTTTGTTGCTCTCTCACTATCTTTGAATCCTAATTGAACTTCAATTGAAGCAACTTCCATTCGATGCGTTCTTTGTACAATTTTCCTGGATTTTTACCAGTTTGAATAACTTTGCAATTACCTTTTGCTTGAACTTTCAAAAAAAATTGCATTTTGATTGAACCCTTCTTTGCCTTCTAGCTGGAAGCTTCACCTCGTTAATTTCCAAAACTTGAATTCTTCTTTGTTTCTTTGAATCCTCTATTTTTCTGCATCCCTCAACAAGTTTGCTAACAACGACTTCTCTTACAACTCCAGACCAATCAAGAAAATTAGCAACTTCTCTCATTTTTAGAGTTGAAGAGAGTAAAAAAGAGAGCAAAAGAGAATAGAAAAGAGCAGAAGAAAGTAAGAAAATAGTAAAAACTATTGGTGTCAATTTTGAATCAAAATTTACCTCAATTTATAGCCGATGGAAAAACCATCGTTTGAAAAAATACAGTCGTTGAATACCGATGGAATTTCCATCGATCGATGGTTTTTCTATTGGCGTCGTTAGAAATAAGAACGACCGATGGTAAACAATTTTCCATCAGACAACAGTTTTTCGTCGACACAGATGAAAAAATCATCGACAGGTGGCATTTCCATCGTCACCTATAATCAAATTTCGTTTTTGTAGTCCACCTAGAATGGTAAACCACCCCATATGCCACTCCACATAGGAACCGGCCTTAGTCCTGATTGTCCATTTTTCATCTTTTATTCTATAACAATGATATCCCTAGTTTATTTCTATTAGGGATTTAATTTGCTAATTATATTGAGAAGATCTAGATTTTTCTTTTAAAGTGATTAAATTCTGAAAAGTTTATAATTCTCTCCGTTATATTTGAGTTGAATTATATTTTTTGCTAATTCTTTTTGTTCTTGGTTTAGAAGACGTAGCCTTATCATTCCACTCTTTTTAAATGAGACTTTCCCCTCAAAGTCCATTATATATGCGCATATAGGTTCATCTAGGGCTGTCCATGGCTTGGTTCGGTTTTATGCCCAACCATCACCATCACCATAATCTTCGGTTTTTCAATTCTTGCACCATCACCATCGCCATTCATCTTCGGTTCGGTTTTAAAACCGTACCGAGTCGGTTCGGTTTTGGTGAAAAAAACGAGAGATTTAGAAAAAAAATATATTTTTTTTTAAGAATAAAAAGAAAATACTGATTTGATAGTACTTGATTTGATGGAGGAAATTTGTGGTGCTAGTGATTGTATAGTTGCAGAGAGGGTGAAAAAGAGAAGAGATGGAGAGAAAGTACATGATTTATGGT
>JAJJMA010165281.1:0-16536 GCA_023529015.1 Papaver nudicaule | reverse complement strand
TTTTTTTTTTTTTTTTTTTTGACGACTTAATTTAACTTTAAAATGACTTTGACTTGACTCGATTTGACCTGACTCAATTTGACTTGACTTGACTCTGACTCGGAATGACTTTGACTTGACTCAATTTGACTTGACTTGACTCTGACTCGAAATGACTTTGACTTGACTCGATTTGACTTGACTCGGGCATAATAATGTTTCAGCCCTCACGACTTAAGACAACGACGGGAGAGAGATCGAGTTTTCCTAATTTGGAGAGTTGAATAATGTTTCTCAAATGTAGTATTTCTTCAGTTGGTCGACATTTGTCAGCTTCGGTTCTTCTTCTCCGTCTAGATTGGTTAACCGAACTGCAAACCCCGGAAAAATGCTTTTGATGATGTAAGGACCTTCCCAATTGGGCTTGAATTTACCTCTCGGGTCTGAGTGTTTTACGGGCCTGATTTCTTTGAGCACTAAATCTCCCTCCTTCAAGCCACGTGGATGAACTTTTTTGTTAAAACTTCGGGCTATCCTCTCCTGGTAAGCCTGTGCGTGACATGCGGCACGTATTCGTTTCTCATCAATCAGATTCAGGTGTTGAACCTTTGTCTCTATCCATTCGTCTTCAGGTTCTGTGCCCTCCTTTATTACACGCAAAGTGGGGATTTCAACTTCAACAGGTAGAACTGCTTCTGTGCCATACACCAGAGAGTACGGAGTTGCACCAGTGGGTGTTCGGATCGAAGTACGGTAGGCCCAAAGTGCATAGGGTAGCTTATCACTCCAATCCTTGTAGGTTTCGGTCATCTTCTTCAAAATTCTACCAATCGTCTTGTTCGCAGCTTCCACAGCACCATTGGTTTGAGGTCTGTAAGTAGTAGCATTCCTCAGCTGGATTTTGTACTTCGCACACTCCTTCTTCACTTCTTTGCTGACAAAGTTGGACCCATTATCTGATATAATCTCATGTGGCAACCCATATCGGCATATAATGTTATTTGTCAGGAACTTGACGGTCTGATTCCCCGTAGGATTTTTCACCGATATTGCCTCTACCCACTTGGTAAAATAATCAATCGCCACAATAATATATTCATGCCCATTCGATGCCGAAGGATTTACTTTTCCGATCACATCAATGCCCCAAACAGAAAAAGTCCATGGCGAAGTAAGAGGGTGTAACTCCGACGGTGGCAAATGTAACAAATTGGCATGTATTTGGCACTTAAAGCATCTCTTCACGTACCTGAAACAATCCGACTCCATGGTTGTCCAATAATACCCCATCCGGAGGATTTTCCTAGACAACATGTGTCCATTCATGTGTGGTCCACAAATTCCATCATGCACTTCGGATATCAGACGTCGAGCTTCATCTCCATCAACACACCTTAGCAGTACTCCATTATACGACTTCTTATAAAGTACCCCTCCGAGAATGATAAACTGAAATGACATGCGTTGTATGTATCGGCGTTCCTTCCGGCTTAATCCATCAGGGATTGTTTGATCTTCTAAGTACCTCTGGATATCTTTGTACCATGGTTCCCCATCAGGCATTTCTGCTTCAATCTCGATCGAGTAACAGTAAGCTGGTTGCTCTCTCCGTGCCACCTCAATTGGCTTTACCGTAGAATTTTCTGGGATCGGTATTAGCGATGCTAAGACGGCTAGTGCATTCGCAAACTGATTCTTGTCTCTATAGAGATGCTGGAAAGTGACAGAATCAAACCTTTCTACCAACTTCATAAGACATTCATGATACATCACCAATTTCTCCTCATTGATCTTCCAAACCTTCTGTGTTTGGTTGACAATCAACAACGAATCACCATATACTTCTAACTTCTTTACTGATATCTCAAGGGCAGCTCTCAAGCCCGCAATGCACGCTTCATACTCAGCCATGTTATTAGTGCATTTAAAATTCAATCTGACAGAAATCGGAATGCACACCTCATCAGGAGATACCAAAATTACCCCTGCTCCCTTCCCCTTGGTATTCATAGCTCCGTCAAAGTACATCTTCCATGATTCTCCTTCATCATCTTGTCCAATGGCTAGGATATGCTCGTCAGGAAATTCTGTTTTAAGTGCCTCATAATCTTGAATAGGTTGTGCTGCTAAGTGATCAGATATTGCCCTCCCTTTAATAGACTTTTGTGTCACGTACGTGATATCAAACTCTTCTAATAACAACTGCCACCTTGCCGTCCTCCCTGTGAGCATCGGTTTCTCGAACAAATATTTCAGCGGGTCCATCCGAGATAACAATAGAACCGAATGTGCCAACACATAATGTCTGAGACGTTGAGTAGCCCAAACCAACGCCAAGCATGTCTTTTCCAACGTGGAATACTTGGATTCATATTCAGAAAGCGTCTTACTGATATAGTATATGGCCCGCTCTTTTTTTCCGTCTTCATCATACTGTCCTAAGACTGCCCCCATGGACTTGTCAGTCACCGATAAATATAACAATAATGGTTTACCTGGAACTGGTGGGACCAACACCGGAGGATTAGACAAGTATTTTTTAATCTGATCAAATGCATCCTGACACTCATTATTCCATTCCTTCGGTGAATTCTTCCTCAACAATTTAAAAATAGGCGCACAAATCGGAGTTAATTGTGCAATGAATCGGCTAATGTACTGAATTCTACCCAGAAATCCTCGTATCTCCTTCTCATTCTGTGGGGGTGGCATTTCAATAATTGCCTTTGCCTTTTCTGGATCAACTTCTATTCCTCTATGGCTAACAATGAACCCGAGCAACTTTCCTGACCTTACACCGAATGCACATTTATTTGGATTGAGCCTCAACTTGTACTTCCGCAGCCTATCAAACAACTTCTGGAGATCAGCTGGATGATCCTCTCTTTTTTCTGACTTAGCAATCATATCATCAACATATACCTCTAACTCCTTGTGTATCATGTCATGAAAAAGGGCAGTCATTGCACGCTGGTAAGTGGCACCTGCATTTTTAAGACCGAAGGGCATCACCACGTAACAAAAAGTTCCCCAAGGTGTAATAAAAGACGTCTTCTCTCTGTCTTCTTCTGCCATTTTAATCTGATTGTATCCTGAAAACCCTTCCATCAGTGAAAGTAAACCATGCTTCGCAGCGTTGTCAACTAGAATATCAATATGGGGAAGCGGAAAATCATCCTTCGGGCTCGCCTTGTTAAGATTTCTGTAATCAACACACATCCTGACCTTGCCATCTTTCTTGGGAACCGGAACAATGTTCGCCAACCATTCTGGGTAATTTGTAACCATCAAGAACCCTGCTTCATATTGCTTGATTACCTCATCGTGAACTTTCAAGGACCATTCTGGTCGGAGTTTTCGTAGCCTTTGCTTGACTGGCTTCATTCCTGGGTTGATAGGTAAGTGGTGTACTACCATATCTGTATCAAGTCCTGGCATATCTTCATACGACCATGCGAATATGTCTTTGTACTGAATTAAGAGATCGATCATTGACTTCCTTTCTTCTGAAGACAAAGTGGTGCCGATTTTGACCATTTGGGGTTGATCTTCAGTGTTCAAATTGACTAACTCTACGTCCTCGACTGGTTCTGGCTTGGCTTTGAAGCGATCTAGCGATTCGAGGATCTCACGAGGTATTGCCTCTTCATCGATCATTTCCTCGGAATCGGGAGTCGGCGAATCTATATCTTCGGGCTTATCATTCACGCCAAATATCCTGTTTTCAAAATCATTTTGCTCTTTTGAAAAGTTTTGATTTTTTGAAAAAACAAAATCACTTCCAACAACCAGGTTAGTCTTTTCAACAAAAATAGTCGAAGGGCATTTCTGCCCTTTTATCAACCGAATTGAGTTTGTGGGATTAAAACTAGTTATGGAAGAGAACTTACCTGAATCGGCATGTATGGTGCCTACCTCTTGTTCTTCTATAAAAAGGTTGGTTATCCCGTCTAGCATTTCTTCGACATCTTCTTCACTCACCATTCTTATCGTGACAGACGGTTCTTTGAAACCCGTGTAAGGACATGAGTCTCCCCTTCTGACGAAATGGCCGTTCAATGGTGGTTGGGAATTCCAGTCTATTCCGGTGGATTTTCTCCCTCGACGACCCCTTTGTGATTTTTCAAGCTCACATTGCAAACGATCTTGTTCTGTCGGTCGGTAGCCCAAGCCGTATGGGACTTCATGTGATATTTGTTGTCCATCAAGTGGTTCAGTGCGACCATTACCTCTCAATCCCAAGCCCATACCAGGGAAGAATTTATGTTTCCTCAAATAATGAGCCACCCTAGTGTGACCATGCTCGAACCAGCTTGGAATCATTTCCCTGGAGGGAGCCCGATGGACTACTTGATTAATGTGCTCCTCTTTGTAATTATGCACCAATTGATCAGTTTCAGCGGCCGGGATCGTAACATGACTGCTTTTACCCTTTCCTTCGTCTTCTTCGAAATCTCCCTGGATTGTGATGAGCTTATCCTCATAGATGAATCTCAATTTTTGGTGTAAAGTCGAGCCTACAGCTAGGTTGGCATGTAACCATGGTCTCCCCAGAAGCATTGTATAGCTTGCATTGATGTCTATGACCAAAAACGTGGCCCTTGTACGGGCTGGCCCAATGGATATTGTTGTTGTGAATTCACCCATGACATTTCTCTTTTCATTGTCAAAGCCTCGTACAGTCCTTACAGTATTACTTTTGAATAAGATGTCTTCTTCCTTTACTCCAATCTTCTTAGCAGAGTCAAGTGTACAAATGTTAACCCCAGACCCGTTATCGATCAACACATGAGGGACATAAAACCCCTCACACCCAACTGTGATATGTAATGCACGATTATGGTCTCTCCCTTCTGGTGGCAGATCTTCATCTGAAAATGTCAACAAGTTGGCCCTTATCACCTGAGCTACTGTTCCAGCTAATTCTTCTGGAGTAATGGCGGTCGACACATGCGAAGCATTTAACTCAGCCAGTACAGCCTCACGATGGCTAGTGGATGCCATTAGTAACCCCCATATGGAAATATTTGCCTTAGTCTTCTGCAATTGTTCAATGACCTCTTTGTCCTCTTCTACTGCCGTCTTCAACCCCAGTGAGGGTGGTGTAGGTGGTGTAACCACATTTTCACCCCTGAGATGGGTTGGTTTGTAAATTCTCCCGCTTCTGGTTAGATTTTGAACTTCATCATTTGCTTCAGGTCTAAAAGGATCCACCCATTCCGACACCTCCGATTTTAAGCCCATTACATCTGTAACCCTGGCTGATGTGGGTTGTTGTTGGTTTGTGAATAATTCATCAATGTAAATGGTCTTTGGTTGGTCCTGACCCTCGAACAGTTCATCAATATAAATGGTCTTGGGTTGTTCCTGATCCTGGAACAGCTCATCAATATAAATGGTCCGATGTTGTTGTTGATCTGTGAACAATTCATCAATGTATATGGGTCGATTTTGTTGCTGATCTGTGAACAATTCATCAATGTATACGGGTCGATTTTGCTGCTGATCCGCAAATAGTTCATCAATGTAGATGGTTGAACATGCACCCTCACTCTGTCTGCGGATGGAGTTTGCCGGATTAGTCCCTTCTTCTGCTGAAATTAAATTGATCCTGGGTTCTCTATGATGTGCGGGTAACGGATTATGATTTATATTGGACTGCTTATTTTCTCTAATACCCAACTGCTTTGAATCAATAAGATCTTGAATGGTATGCCTGAGTGCAAGACATCTATCAGTCCAATGCCCAGTTTCTCGGTGGTATTCACATCTTGCATCTGGGTTGTACCAGATTGGCTTATTTGGTAATTCAGGCCTTGGAGGTGGAAGTGTGACTAAGCCCTTGGAAAGTAGTACTGACAACATTTGACTCATTGGACATCCTAATTCTGAAAAATTCCTTTGAGGACGCCCATACCTTCCTTGATTGGAATTCTGCCCTTGTTGGTTCCAATTCTACCCTTGTTGGTATTGCCCCTGATATTGTCCTGCAGCTGTCGATGCAACTGTGGGAGGTTTGTAGGGTTGCCGAACCATCTCAGTTACAGTGTTCACATTTTCTTTGGGTGTGGTCGGGGATCCCACATTCTTTTTCATCTTAGGGTCAACCTGATTGGACAACCTTGTCATCTTGCCCGTGTCTAATGCACTTTCAATCTGTGAACCCGCCTTCCACAGAGAATATAATGTAGCATGGTAAGACGAGCTCAACCGATTAGAGTATTCATAATTCAAGCAGTTCATCACAATATCTACCATTTCTTCTTCTGTCAACTTCTCATCGAGTTCTAAAGCCTTGTTCCTCCAACGAGGAAAGAATTCGGTAAATGACTCGTTGGGCCCCTGCTTAACAGCTTCAAGATGCTTGCGGGTAAATTGAATATCTGTGATTTGGGTAAATCGCTTCACAAACATACTAACCATATCTTCCCAAGTTGAAACCAGACATGGGTCTGTCTTCATCAGCCATTTCAGCGCCATCCCTGTCAAGCTTCGTTGGAATAATTGCACCAACAACCCGTTTTTAACCCCCAATGGTTTCAGATACCCAAGATACATGCGAATATGGGTTTTTGGGCACCCAGTTCCGTCATATCGGTCCATGTCTGGAAATTTAAAGTCCGCTGGCAATTGAATATCAGGATAGGGATACAAATCATGTGCATCCGAAGTGCTTCCACCAATTTTCTGCAAGGTCTTTTCAATTTCTCTGATCCTCTGAGCTACTTTTTCTTTCTCGATTTCCTCTCCTATCTTTTTAAGAAAATCATTGTCATTATTACCCTTGTCATTATTATCATTCTCCCCTACTTCCGAACCCTCCTTCTTGGTCAGAACCTCCTGCACTGTCTCAAGGGTTAATTTCCGATTCTCTATTGTCCATTCTGTGAACTTAGTCTCCAACATTTTTTGAAATTGTTTCACTAGATCATTCACTGCCTCAGTATCACCACTCATGTTTGTTTCTTTTCCCATTTTCCTGCTTAAATTTTCCTGTTCTCAGACAACAGAGAAATTTGTCAGTTCCAAAAAATGTGCTTATGCCTCGGATTTTGTGCAGCAATGAATGCAATTTACAGTTCAAAATGCATGCATGCAGGTTTCACTAACTCTTGGGTAAGCTTGGGCTACCTTAGCAGAATATACCTCAGACGTAGTCAGACTAGTCTTCTTTGGTACGGGGCCAAGGCTTGTGGTGGTTCAGCTGGTAACTCCCATAAGGCCCAAGACACGGGTTCAGCTTACTAGCCACAGATTTTCCTAATAATCGGACGTCTGACGAAGCAAGATGATATGCAAATATGAATGGGTGCGTGCACGTGTGTGTGTGCAAATACCGAGAAGTGTCCAATCAAAACCCTAATATCCCAGTTATTTTTCAAGTTAGATTCTCAAATCCCCAGTGAACTGTAGATACCGTCGAAATCCACGGGACGAGAACCCGTTAAGACCTCTAAGTCTCTAAAATGGTAAAATGCACTTGGAATTAATAATCGAAGCCGCCACCCAACTAAGGGAGTTGGGACCCAAATAAGGCACAAGTCTGACGGGTTCGGGAATCAAGTTACGGGCTAGGAAGGGGTGAGGCACCTAGCCCGTCCAATCGAAAGATTGGCCTCTACTTCGTAATTGGGATTTTAGGGTTCTAATTTAAAATAAATTAAAAAGAGTATACAAAATTATTAATGATAATCAAATAAGCAAAATATATAACACCTGAAAAAGAAAGCAAACAAAGTTATTATCTTCGAAATTGAACTTTGGTAATCAAAATAAAAAGAAAAGAATAACCATTCAATCATTAATCCAATCATTCATTCAATCATTCATTCAATCATTATATCATATCATAAATCAATCATTCATCAATCAATAAAATTCAATTTCTAAACCTTAAAAAGTGGAATAAAATGTCCTCAAATAAAGCTAGCTTATGTGACACAAAAAAAATCGACCAATCATGTAATTACGTAACATTACTCTGCAATTAAGTAATCCTCACAAAGTACATGGATGACTGATCAACTTATTGACCGAATTCTGATGGCATGACATATATCTCAAGCTCTAAAACAGCCAAGTCTTTATTCTGTATGTTGATGACACGCACTGGCCTAGAACTTCAAGTCAGCAAGCATGTGATGAAAACAGAAAAAGACAGCCACTAGCATAGATTAACTCGCACTATGAGACTCAACTAAAGACACAAACTACATGAAATATTTAATGATGATTAGTACTTTAATCCAGGACCTATATGCTGGTGATGCAAAACATGACCATGTAAATTCGATGGTTTTTAAAACTAATCCAAAGATGATGTATATCACACGGCTGCTCAACAAACTATGAATACTAGCAAATAATTTTTTATTAATCAGAAAAATAATCGAGACACGGCGCAATTAATTCGTGAGACATGAGAAAATTATTCATTCCTAAAGGAGAACATTTTTCAATATTGCATGCAAACACTAATCAAGCAAATCGAGATATAGTTTGAGCATATACCTGTTTTCGTTAAGGTTGATGCGACTGATGTTACTTAGATTGCCCAATACGGTGTTTCCGCAAGATCGTATCGGCCCTTCTTTCTTCGCAACTACCACGTTCTTCTCTAAAGTTTTTCCTAAAATTTTGCACTATTTTTCTTCTTAATTTTTTTTTTCTCAAATTTTTCTCCTCCCCTAAACACCAAAATTTGCTATCTATTTATAGTGTCTTCCCTGTAACTACAACCCTTGGATCAAATGACCTAAATCGGACGGTTCGGATTGATGACCTAAATATCGTTTCCATCTTTAAAAATTCATTTCTATTTTTCAAAAATACTATTCTATTATTCAAAATTCTATTTCATTTTCTTTCCGAAAAACCGACATATTTTATTTAATTCAAGGATTTTTGCTAATATGGGAAGACTTTGGACCAAAGCTAATTAAACTTGGTAATATAGCTATGTCGACATCTAAATGTCGGCTAAGCTTGTGTTGGGTTTTGTGTTCGTACTTGATTTAGTCCAAATATTGATGTGGACTTGGTGGAGAAATGGATGTACATTGGACTTGGGCGTTAGGATCTAGTGCACGTTTATGAAAGTCCTAATGTTTAGCTACACGACACATTAAGGGCGGGTTTAGTTCAATCTTGGGAGACTAATTTAAGCTTTGAAATGGGCACATGCATGGGTGGACTTTTAACTAACTAATGGCATATGAAAAGTCCTTTGGATAAGAAGTGTCCATGAGATAAAATCGATAAAAGCAAATAGCCCTGACCACGTTAAGTGCTACAGTGGATGAGACGGCTAATTAGGGGTCTACGGTTAAGTGCGGGTATTTCAAAAATGTCCCGTCGTGGCTAGTTCGAGCTACACCTTGATTTCACCGATAATGGCCCTTTACGATCTTGCGGAAACACGACTTAGTACGTGCAAAATTGGAGTGTTTACAATGGTAAGTATAAGAAATCAGATTCTGTTAAGGTTATTGCTTCGGTGGCAGAAGGAAGTGACAGTTTTGATGATCCAATGTGTGGCTTTGATCAGGAGGTGCTAGCTGTTATATCAAAGAGTTATCTCAATGATGGTTGGATGCTTGATTCTGGAGCTTCGTATCACATGTGTTCCACAAGGGAATCTTTCACCACTTATAGGGAGGTGAATGCTGGTACTGTTATGATGGGTAACTCAAATACCTGCAAAACAGTTGGGGTTGGTACTATCCAGGTTCTTTCGAATGGTGTTACTACTACACTTTCAGAGGCTAGACATGTGCTTGATTTAAGGAGGAATTTGATTTCGTTGGGTGTACTTGAATCCCTTGGATACAAGTATGTTGCTGAGTATGGTTTCTTAAAAGTATACCATGATGATAGTTTGAGGATGACTGGTGCAAGGCATGGGAATCTGTATTTCCTTCAAGGAGATATAGTTTCTGGTGGAGCTATGGTTTTTGAATCTGTGGATGAGAAACAATTGAAGTCAACACAGTTATGGCATATGCGACTTGGACATATGAGTGAGAAAGGCATGTTAGTGTTGAGTATTAAAGGCTTGCTAGGCAGTGAGAAGATTTGCAAGCTTGACTTTTGTGAGCATTGTATCTTTGGGAAGCAATGCAGAAGTAGTTTTGGTACCTCTGTACACCACACACAGGGTATGTTAGATTACATCCACTCGGATGTTTGGGGTCCTTCTCGTACAGTTTCTAAGGGAGGGAACATGTGGTTTGTGACCTTTATAGATGACTTTTGACGGAGAGTTTGGCTTTACACCATGAAGCATAAGAATGAAGTCACTGATTATTTAAGAAGTGGAAGACCATGGTAGAGAAACAGATTGGTTGTGTGGTTAAGAATATACGTTCTGATAATGGAGGGGAGTACACCGAAGATCCATTAAAAGAGTTTTGTGAAGAACAAGGTATCGTTAGGCACTTCACAGTTAAAGGCACACCACAGCAGAATGGAGTAGCAGAGTGAATGAATCGCACACTACTTGAGAGAGCACAGTGCATGTTGTCAAACGCAGGTTTGAACAAAGTTTGGTGGGCTGAAGCAGTTACGACGGCGTGCTATCTAGTGAACAGATCACCTTCAACAGCTATTCAGTGCAAGACACCTTTGGAGGTATGGACTGGTAATCCTGTCAACTACTCTAATCTGAGAGTGTTTGGTTGTCCAGCTTAATTTCACGTAAAAGAAGATAAACTGGGTGTTAGAGCTAAGAAAGCAATTTTCTTGGGATATCCAGAGGGTGTTAAAGGGTATCGACTTTGGTGCCCAGAATTGAACAAGTTCATCATTAGTCGAGATGTGTCCTTCAATGAGAGAGCTATGCTTGATTCAAAGAAGTTCACTGATTGGGATTCTCAAATTGAAGTTGAGAATGAGAATAGAGTTGAAGATGATTCGATGCAAAGAGAACAAAGAGTTCTTAGTTCACCTCCTACTGGGAAGGAAGTAGAAGCGGAAGCTCAAGTAGAAGATGAAGTTCAGGTGGAGATTCCTAATGAGGAATCAGTTCAGCAACAAGTTCAGAGTCTGCCAGAGTATGCCATCTTTAGTTTCTCAGAGGGAGAAACGTATTATCAAAGCACCCAAGCGTTATGGATATGAGGATGGTGTCTCTCACGCACTGTCTGTTTTTGAGGATGAGCCATTTACTTTCAAGGAGGCCATGAGCAGTGCTCATACCAGTAAATGGAAGATATCCATTGATGAAGAGATGGAGTCTCTTTATAAGAATGACACCTGGGAGATGGTGGAGTTGCCTAAGGGTCGTAAGAAGATTGGGTGCAAGTGGGTATATACTGTGAAAGATGGAGTTCCAAATACTGAGGGTATTGTCGATGGTGTACGATACAAAGCAAGGTTAGTAGCTAAGGGATATGCACAAAGGGAGGGTGTGGATTACAATGAAGTTTGCTCTCCGGTTGTTAAGCACACCTCCATTCAGATCCTGTTAGCAGTTGTGGCGCAGTTTGACTTAGAGCTCAAGCAATTAGATGTCAAGACTGCCTTCTTGCATGGTAATTTGGAGGAAGACATATATATGTCTCAGCCCGTTGGTTATGAAGTTGATGGTAAGGAAGATTATGTATGCCGACTTCTGAAGTCATTGTATGGTTTGAAGCAATCACCAAGACAATGGTATAAGAAGTTTGGCATGTTTATGATGCAGCAAGAATACACACGTAATGAACATGATCAGTGTGTGTATTTTAAGAAGTTTCAGAGTGGAACTTTTGTGTATCTCTTACTCTATGTGGATGACATGCTTATAGCTGCAAATAGCAAGTCAGAAATTGAAGTGTTGAAGAAACATTTGAGTTCAGAGTTTGAGATGAAAGATCTTGGGTCAGCTAAGAAGATATTGGGGATGGAAATGTGTCGTGATAGGAAGAAGAATAGACTATGTCTTACACAGAAAGCCTATCTTGAGAAGATTGTTCATCGTTTTGATATGCAAAACTCAAAAGCAGTAAGTGCGCCAGTGGTGTCTACAGTCAAGGTATCTAACTTGTTATGTCCTACTACTATTGAAGAGAAGGAGTTCAGGGCAAAGATCCCTTATGCTGAGGCATTTGGTTCTTTGATGCATGTTATGGTATGTACACGACCTGATATAGCCCAGGCAGTGGGTTTAGTGAGTAGGTATATGGCCAATCCTGGGAGAGCACATTGGTTTGCAGTTAAGGGAATTTTGAAATATCTTCAAGGTACTCTCGATGTTGGTTTAATATTTGAGAAGAAGCAAAACTTGAAGCTTTGTGGTTTTGTAGATTCGGATTATGCTGGTGATCATGACAGGTGCCGTTCAACTACTGGGTACTGTTTTATCCTATGTGGAGGGCTTGTCAGTTGGAGGTCTATGTTACAGTCAATAGTAGCTTTGTCTACTACGGAGGCAGAGTACTTTGCGGTGACAGAGGCTGTTAAGGAACCATTATGGCTTCGTGGTTTGGTGATAGACTTCGGGATATCACAAGGGAGTGTGGCAATAAATTGTGACAGTCAGAGTGAAATACATCTAGCGAAGAATCAAGTCTATCATGCTCGTACCAAGCATATTAAAGTTCGTTATCATAAAGTCAGAGAAGTGATTGATGATGGAGAAGTTACTTTGTTGAAGATTGATACTGAAGACAATCTTGCAGACATGTTGACGAAGGTTGTTCCGAAGATCAGTTTGAGAAGTGTCTCAGCTTGATCAATAATGTTCGTCGTTAAGGCCTTGGGGCATTTTGAAGCTACGGTTAATTTGTTGCGGGAATAGCTCAGTTGGGAGAAACATCGACAAGGTGGAGAACTGTTAGAGTTGTCGAAGTTTCTAGAGTATTCTAGGCTTAGTATTGTCTGCCAGCTTCGTCTGGCATCCTTTTCTGCCAGCCTCGTCTGCCAGTCTCGTCTGGCATCCTCGTCTGCCAGCCTCGTCTGGCATGTTTCCTAGTATAGCTAGGAGTTTGAGTTGTACACGGTGGTGTAACTTAGGAAACCAAAGATGCGATATCTTTGGTAAGTCCCACCGCCTATGTACCTTGGTAGTCAAGTTATGTAAGCCTATATATAGGTATCCATGTTAAGCCTGTTAGAGACAATCGGGTGATAGACCTTCTGGTTATTACATAGAGAGCTAGGTGTTGGTGCCTCTTGTAATTGGTTCTATCAATAAAAGTTGATCGTTGTTGTTTGTGGAGTAGGTACGCCGAATCACGTTAAGTCCCTGTGTTCTTGCTTTGTTTATTCTTCATTGTGTGTGTGCATCTTTATCTTTAGTTCTACGTAATCCAAAGGACAAGTTCTTGGTGTGATTATTGCTGTAATCCTACATAAGCAAGAAGAACAACAACCATAAATAAACACTAGTCTATCCGACCACCAAATAGAGAAGAGAAAGAGTAACCTCCATCAACTGACCCAAAATTACAATCGACTCGAAGTTAAGTGAAAAAAGAAATCTTCCTAACTCAATGGCAAAACTCTTTTCTATTATGCCTAGCATTTGTATCCAAATCTTGTAAAAATCTTTTTTATGTGTTAGCTTTTGTATTCGGTGTATGGGTATGATTTTGTCAATTCGCGAATGCCCCCAAATTTTTTGCTACGCCCTGGCACGATGATTAAGGTAAAACATATGCACGGGGCATGTAATGGGAGGACTGACGCCTTATAGGCTTATACACGTGAAAGCAGATGGGTTGGTACGGCTGGAATATTTATTCTGAAATCAATCTCCATCCCACTTCCCATACCTTCTTCTCTTGCATATCAGACACCCACACAGGGTTGTAGAATTAGAAAACAAGAACTGCTTATCTCTCTATAATTGATAAACAAGACCAGAAAGAAGACAAGACAAACAAACAAAAAATAAAGAGAGTAAAAACACTCGATCAGATAGAAAATGTACTATCTAACTATTATAAAGCCAACACCCCTTAGGCTACGGTGCATGTAGCTGTAAAAATTTCTGGACTATTTTACCCTCATTAATTGCCCAAATAAATATCCTTTGCAAATAAAATTGAGGGCAAATTAATAATTTCAACTAAAACTACATTTAGAAAATTAAATTAGTGAATAATCTAGATAAGTATGTCTTTCCACGTGCGTATGCATGTGGGGAAGTTCTAGTTATTGACAAGTTGATTGATCATTCATTCGATATATACATTGCTTCTTCTTTCTCGAGTCGATTATGAATGAAGTAACTAAAGATATTTTTATATGGGAAGGATCCCATGACATAGTTATAATGACATTAAAATGACATTGTCACACCTTTTTTTTATAACTCTCAACGATAAAGAATTTGACGCTAATTTTTTGTTGGCATGATCTTCGTGTAGGGCTATATGTTCCTACCAAAAATGAGCGCATTCCAAAACTTATAACACCACATTTTACCGATTTGAAAGTTAACCATTGATTAATTTTTTTAATCCAACGGTTAAGACCATAAATGGTATTTGATGGTGCTATACGTCTCAGAATACTCTCATTTTCGATGGTTAAGTAGATATCTATAAGAAGAACATGACACCAAAAAATTAGCTCTAAATTCCTTATCGTTTGAGAGTTATGAAAAAACGGTGCGACAATATCATTTTAATGTCATTATAACCATGTTATGGGATCCTTCCCCTTTTTACATTGCTCTCTTATAGTGTTCTTATTGTCTCATTATATTTGTTTTCACAACTAATCTGTGTAATTAACTGGCTAGCCGATAAGATAGACCGATATAAATGAAGATGTAGACATTAACGATGAAAAACGAATGATGCCAGATTCCCTTAGCGCCTCATAATATCACATCAATATAAAGTTTACCTCTTATCATGTTATCGTCTTTGTCAGTTGTTTATTTTTGGGACAGGAAAATTATCTTAGGAGAATTAGCTAATGATGATTACCATACTTAATTGGATTATCAGTTTATCATTGATAAGCTATAATTTTATACTAAACTGGTGATTAACTGGTCTTATTCACAAGATTCTTGCTTAATTGAACTTAAAACTGAGGAAATGAGGGTCTCTTTCTGACGGGTCCAAACTAACCTTATCGTCTGCGATCCAGTGCCATGTTACGGAAAGTTGAGCCATATATAAACATCACCATGATGACGATTGAAACTTGAAAGGTTTTATACGGTCCGTTGAATCATTTAAGCGAATCTGGTTATTTCTAGTTTTTAATGAAATAAAATCATCAAGCAAAATAGTGAGTGTACTCTATATCAACTTTATACGGAAAATAAGTACGCGTTTTCGATAAGCGTGTCGGACATCGTACCTGAAAACCAGTCTAGGGCCTCTAGGACTGGCCTCTAGGCTCACATTTTTTTTAGAGGCAAAGAACTCTACCGCTCTATAAACAACCTGGTGTCATTGGGGCATACTGAAAATAATTGGGACCTACTATCGAATAGTGTTAGTAAAAGCTACCGAATATATGTTACCACTGCTCGGTAGCTTAAAACAGTCGGCCCCAATAATTTTTAGTATGCCACAATGAGGTGAGGATAAACAAAGGCTCAACTTCATATAACAAACATACTAAAAAGAAATGAAATGGATAACAGTGGTTGGGTATGGAAATTGGATTAAGAAACTGGTTTCTTAATCCAATGGTGGTGGTTTTTGTTGGGATTACAGCAGTAATCACACCAAGAATTTGTCCTTTGGATTACGTAGAACTAAAGATAAAAATGCAAACACACAACGAAGAATAACAAAGCAAGAACACAGGGATTTAACGTGGTTCGGCGTACCTACTCCACAAACAACAACGATCAACTCTTATTGATGGGAAAAGTTGTAAAATGACCCAAAACGACCTACAACATTTCATTTCTAGCCCGATTTTGAAAACTTTAGAGAAATAACCCAAACTGTTACATTTCCCATCCAACCCAGTTAAACCGAGCGTGCGAGCTCACACGCTCGCACGAAATGTCCTTTTATCCCTGCCACATGTCACTCAAAAATAGAGTTTCTAGGATTTTTAAACCCAAAAAACGACGACATGTGGACCAATTAGAGGTGGCCACGTGTACAATGTAGCCGAGGTGGACAGGTGACATGGACACTGGTCGATGACGGGGCATATCTTATAAAGAGTTGATCTCGATGAAAATCAATGGAGAACAGAAACTTATACATACATCAGTGCACAGAAACAATAACTTGAAAACATAACTACATTCATAGAACAGAAACTTGAAAACATTCATAGAACTGAACTTGAAAATGAAGAAAACATAGATTCATTACATAACCAGTTTACCAAATGTTTGACTGATAACCAAAATGAACAACAAAAAAAAGACATGCCCACATGAGCTTCTACTGCTTCAAGGTCAACCTCCCAACCCTTCTCTGGTAGAAGATCAAAATGCCGATATTCAAGATTTCTGAAACCAGCACATGCCACATAGTATGGAAATCCAGGTCTAGGAAGCGATATATTAGCACCAGGACGAGCGAATACCATCATCGCAATCTCGATTGCTTGTGTGCAACCAATCGTGAGAAAAACATCGTCAGGTGA
>JAJJMA010165271.1:52688-86004 GCA_023529015.1 Papaver nudicaule | reverse complement strand
CGGTATGTCAAGCTAGTTGTCAGTTTTAGGTGTCAAAACACAATTCTTGATTTAGCCTACCAAAGTTTAGATTTCGGAATTGGGATATAGACAAAGTAGTAGAGACCTTGAAGATGAAGATTGTGAAGACAAAGAAGACATCAATTATTCTTCATCGACAAAAGGTTAGTAGGAGTTATGACTTTTATGGAAATTCTTCTATTCTACTTATTCTATCTTTCGAAATAGTTGGCTACTTTAGTAGAGATACTAATAGCGATTGAGATCGTGTTCTTGTCTACATAACCATGTGTTATGTTAGTTTTTGTTCCCACGAATACTAAGGTTACAAGAATGCATGAGATAGACTCGATACCATCTTTCCATAGCAATGGTTTGCTTGCAAATCACGTGTAGGATATGGGTGAATCTAAAGGAGTACTCTTGAGCAAGAGTCCAGTGGATTATAGCTGAGGGCATTTAACACGTTTAAGTACTGGCCCAGCCCAGAACTTCCAGCGGATCCAGTTAAACCCTAAAGCTGAGTAACGACGGTTCCCGAACCGGTTCGTGAACAGTGACTCCGGATTTCACTCCTGAGTTCCAAGACATCAATTTGTACACGTACATGTACGTGAACCTCAGATTCGATGTATTGGGTCGTAATTCAGAAGGGCGGTTCCCGAACTGTCCAAGGTGAATATTCTCTGGAATTTTCGCACGGGTTAAACTTTGACTCCTTTATCTCTTAGTTGGACTTGGTTATCACGAAATATCTTTTGTGGTCCATCTAACGATTCTTAACGAGTCAATAAGATAAAGATTATCTCTGGTCTGTTGGATTTCTATCTTGAAGCGGTTAAGAGCTAATAAACCACTTGGCAGATAAATGTTTAATGAATTCCAATTGAGATAAATCTCTGTTTACTTGGTTAGGAAGTTAGGGTTTCCTAAACTTGTGGGACAAGTAACTAGTTTATTTATTCCTAAGCAACCTTTCTTATTGAGTGTTATAAATTGAGGGTTTCAGGACGAAAACCACAAGCATCAATCATACGTGAAGTTTTTCTGTGGAATTGATCGTAAACTCTTTTCACTTCGGTGAATGCTTGTTGTGGTATAGTCATCCTCTATTAGGTAGCAGTTCCTCTGTGGGAATTACCTAACGACCATAAAGACTTCTCTTGAAAGTTGGGAAGCACAAGTAAGAGATGAGACCTTAGTGGTTGAAATCGGATTAACCTGTATCCTTGGTAACCTGATCACGTTCTTGTCCATTCTACGGTCCTTCTCTTCTGATATAAGGCCATTCAAGAACTGATACGTTACACACAGGGTTGAACGGAAGCAACACACGGCTGCACTCGGTGTTGTAAGACCTAGTTAGCTCCAGTTGTATAAGTTTCTTAAGTGATTCTTTTTACAACTGAGGTAGAGACAAGTTGGGCATAGTTTACTCGGTTTACTTGTCAGCCCCCGCTTGTAAGTAGATTTCCGTATGACCTGGAGCAACCCGAAGGAAGTCACCTTGTGTATGTCAAAATGATAGAGGACAGTTCAAACATACAGTTGGTAATTAAGGTTGCAAAGCCAGAATTATTGACACAAGCCTTTAACAGCGGTTAAAGCAACTCCTAGGCCTGTAAAGGATGTCAGCTAGGGGAATCAAGTGCGCGACGATCTGTGGGGGATCTAGAGACGTAAGGAGTGCGACAGTAGCCAGTTCGCTTGGAGGGTAGAATTGGTCTCTGATACATCCCAGACCGAAGTCTTATAGTAGGCTAGTGTTTGTAGACAGTTTGTACTGTGCGGTGTTCAATCTGGACGAGGACCCGAGGTTTTTCTACAGGTCGTAGTTTCCTCGTTAAAAAAAATCTCTGGTGTCTTGTGTGCTTTACTTTTCGCATTATATTCTCTAATTATATAATTAAAGCAAACACAAGAAGTACGTTACTGTTAACATGATCGTTGTCCCCAATCTATCCAAAGGATTTACCAAGACTCTGTCTTGCGTCGGACTGATCACTTGTGATCCAAACTCAGGTTAAAACAGATCTGCATATTGATTTTTGAGATCGTCCAGATCTGACCATAAGACTCACGAGCCCAAACGAAAAGTTGGTATTTCGGTACCCCTGCTTTTTCAACTGGAATCTTTATCATTTATCTGCCAAGTATTTTGTTAGCTCAAAAACACTTCAAGATTGATATCCAACAGACCAGAGATAATCTTTATCTTATTGACACATTGAGAATCGTTAGATGGACCACAGAAGATATTTTCTTAATAACCAAGTCCAACTAAGAGACAAAGGAGTCAGAGTTTAACACGTGTAAAATTCCAGAGAATATCCACGTGGACGGTTCCCGAACCGTCCTTCTGAATTCCGTCCAGATACATCCAATCTGTGGTTCACGTACATGTACGTGTACAAATTGATATTTTGGAACTCAGGAGTGAAATCCGGAGTCACTGTTCACGAACCAGTTTGGGAACCGCCGTTGTTCAGAATTAGGGTTTAACTGGATCCGCTGGAAGTTCTGGGCTGGGCCAGTACTTAGACGTGTTATTCGCCCTCGGCTATAATCCACCGGACTCTTGCTCAAGAGTACTCCTTTAGATTCACCCATATCCTACAAGTGATTTGCAAGCAAACCATTGCTATGGAAAGATGGTATCGAATCTATCTCACGCATCTCGTAACCTTAGTATTCATGGGACAAATACCAACATAACACATGGTTATGTAGACAAGAATACGATCTCAATCGTTCTTTTCGCAGATAAACTTGTTCTCCGCGGATTTGAGTTTTTGTACAGAAAAACACTCTCTGACGGTTCGGGAACCGTTTGGTTAAAAGATAGTCATTCTTTTGAATCCGTCAGCCCAGTGGGCTTGGTGTTTTTATGGGAGTCCATACGTTCCTCAAACTGGTTTTGACATAACCATCATCGATCACTCAGGTGCCTATTCTGAGAGGTACTGATCATCATCAGGGGTTCTAATCCCTGATCAATATTCCCTTATCTTTCAGTACTAAGATAAGGAAATTATTTGCAACACTTAATTTTGAGTGTTGTGGTGAGTATTGGGATACTCCCCTGATCTAAACCTTCGTTTAGATCTCCTCGATTGTCTTCCTCCAAAGTTATCATAAAAGTTACTATCATCAAGATATGGCTTTGTATCTGATGATCCTCTAGACAATTTTCTAGCTCCATGAACCTGTTTTATAAGGTCTGTTGAGCATAGTATATCCTGACCACATCTTATTCATATTATTCAGGCTTATTACTTCATTTGAGAATCGAGGTTGATTACTCTCAGAGTTTTCTCTCTTAGGAATCCACCTCTTAGTGGTCATGGATGAGAAAGGCATCATGTTCCACATTTCCTGAGTTTTTTTTCTTCTAGAGTATGGAATTGCTCTACTATGATTTTCAGTCATATGTGAGGACCTTCTCTTAATTGCCTTATTCCTTGTCCCCGAATATGGCTTAGAGAGTTCAGACACATTTTTTAGAATAAGATTTAATGTGTGCTGGAGTTGAGCAACTCGTTTTGTCCTCTTCTGGCTATTGCATTCAGTCTGAAGGTGTCCTTTTCTTTTACAGAAACTACATGATTTCTCATGTTTTTTACCTTCATTCAAATTCCTTTTGTGGGTACTGTTATCATCAAAATGATGAGTGGAAATAGTCACCTTATTAGAGGTGCGAGAAGATATCACCTTCTTTCCAACAGTTTTGCCATGACGAGTTCTTGAAGTCTTTCTAACTGACTTTCTTTGGGTTTTTCAGAGATTGATTTGAGCCGATCAATTTCTCCAATTAAATCTTCTAGTTTTTCATGAGCAATCATAAGTTCAGACTTTTCAGTCTCTGAACTGGAGGGTTTTTGAGGATTATCACTTTTCAGTATTGAGTCAGGTGAATGACATTTCCTCTTTAGACTGAGATCTCTGTGGTTAGGGACATAACCACGAATTCTTGTTCATTGACTTTATCCATAAGGGAATTTACTTTGGCCTTCGGTCGTGAGATTTCAGAAGCCTGAAATTTCATGAACCTAATGAGTCCACTACTTTCCTTAGTTGCATCTCTTTCAAGGTCTGAAGCAGAATCATCTGATAGAATGAAAGAGTAAGGATTATTATTCAATTTGAAAACCTCAGTTGGTTGTTCTCTACAAGATGGTGTTGTACCAGTTGTGTATGAGAGACTTGGAGTGGTGTCCTCTGGTATGGATTTAGTAGTAAAATCCATAATCACGAACCTCGATAAACACAGACAGTTACACCTTTAATGTGTTTATCGGCTCTGATACCAATTGAAAAAGCAGGGGTACCGAAATACAACCAACTTTTCGTTTGGGCTCGTGAGTCTTATGTTAAGATATGGACGATCTCAAAAATCATTATCCAAATCTGATAACCGGAGTGGGATCACAAGTGATCGGTCCAACTCAAGATAAATCTTGACAAATCCTCTGGATGGATTATGGACCAACTCGACAGTTATTAATAACGTACTTCTTTTGTTTGCTTTAATTATATAATCAGATAATATAATGCGGAAAGTAAAGCATACAAGACACCAGAGATTTTTTTTAACGAGAAAACTACGACCTGTAGAAAAACCTCGAGACCTCGTCCAGATTGAACACCACAGTACTAACTATCTACAAATACTAGCCTACTATAAGACTTCGATCTGGGATGTAGCAGAGACCAACTCAACCCTCTAAGTGAATTGGCTACTGTCGTACTCCTTACGTCTCTAGATCCCCCACAGATCGTCACGCACTTGATTCCCCTAGCTGACGTCCTTTACAGGCCTAGGAATTTCTTTAACCGTTGTTAAAGGCTTATGTCAACAATACCGGCTTTGCAATCTTAATTACTGACTGTATGTTTCGAACTGTCCTCTTCAGTTTATCATACGTAAAGTGACTTCCTTCGGATTACTCCGGGTCATACGGAAATCTACTTACAAGCGGGGGCTGACAAGAAAAATGAGTAAACTATGCCCAACTTGTATCTACCTCAGTTGTAAAAAGAATCACTTAAGAAACTTATACAACTAGAGATAACTAGGTATTACAACACCGAGTGCAGCCGTGCGTTACTTCCTTTCAACCTTGTATGTAACGTATCAGTTCTTGAATAGTCTTATTGCAGAAGAGAAGGACTATAAAATAGACAAGAACGTGATCAGGTTACCAAGGTTACAGGTTAATCTGATAACAACCACAGAGGTACGTTATCTCCTACCTATGCTTCCCAACTCTCAAAAGAAGTCTTTATAACCGTTAGGTAAATCCCACAGAGGAGCTGCTACCTTATAGAGAATGACTATACCACAACAAGCTTACACCGAAGTGCAAAGATTTTACGATCAATTCCACAGAGAAACTTTACTTATGCTTGATGCTTGTGATTTTCGTTCTTTAAACCTCTATTTATAGCACTCAATAAGATAAGTTGCTTAGGAATAAAGCAACTAGTTTCTTAACCTATAAGTTAGCAAGTGCCTATGTAAACGAACCCGTTACTTGGCTTGCACACAAAGAAACCCTAGATTTATCTCAATTGGAAATCTTTAAAAATTTATATGCCAAGTGTTTTGTTAGCTCAAAAACACTTCAAGATAAGATCCAACAGACCAGAGATAATCTTTATCTTATTGATACACTGAGATTCATTATATGGACCACAGAAGATATTCTGATAAGCACAAGTCCAACTAAGAGATAAAGGAGTCAGAAGTTTAACCCGCGTGAAAATCCAGAAGAATATTCACTTGGACGGTTCGGGAACCGTTCGATTGGATTCCGTCCAAATTCATCGAATCTGTGGTTCACGTACATGTACGTGTAAAGATTGACGTTTTGGGACTCATAAGAAAATTTCGAAGTCATTGTTCACGAACCGTTTCGTGAACCGCCGTTGCCCAGATTAGGGTTTAACTGGATCCGCTGGAAGTTCTGGGCTGGGCCAGTACTTAGACGTGTTATTACGCCCTCAACTATAATCCACTGGACTCTGCTCTAGAGTACTCCTTTAGATTCATCTGTTTCCTACATGTGATTTGTAAGCAAACCATTGCAGTGGAAGGGCATCGAATTTATCTCATGCATCTTGTAACCTTAGTATTGTGAGAACAAATACTAACATAACTCATGGTTTTGTAGACAAGAATACAAAATCTCAATCGCTATAACACTACTAAAGTAATCGACTATTTCGAAAGATAGAATAAGTAGAATAGAAGAATTTCCATAAAAGTCATAACTCCTACTAACCGTTTGTCGATGAAGAGTCGATGTCTTCTTTATAATCACTGTCTCCGTCTTCAAGATCTCTACTACTTTGTCTAAATCCCAATTCCGAAATCTAAACTCTAGTAGGCTAAATCAAGAATTGTGTTTTGACACCTAAAACTGACAACCAGCTTGACATACCAATGCTAGTGGGTTTGACCGAACATCTCCCTAACAATTATCACATAAGAATTTACCGGAATTTTTAGACTAAAAATAATATTTAGGTGTAACCATTAAAACGTATAGTTGATTAGAACTGCAGAATACCAAAACTAGAACAGTTTGTTTTATAAATTTCACGATAAATCGTACACTATGCCAAATCGAGTGAGTTTTATTATTCAAGTTTGATATATGAACACCAAAATGACAGTTGAATAACACCAAATCCTACGTGGCAGAGAGGGGTGAGGTTTTTCATTTAACACATCATCAGAAAGAAAAAAAAAATTACTTCCAAATATTAACAACCGTTATATATAACTTACGGTCCAGATTCAAAAACAAAAACTAAAGATTAGAATTTCAGAGTGGGAACGTTTGAGTTTCTTCTTCTTCCTAAACAAAACTCAGGTTTTTTGGGAGAGAGAAAATATCGATTTCGAAACAAGAACAACACCGATATTTTCCTAATCACCACCGTCTTGGTCTCAAACTTACCATGTAAACTTAAAAACTAAACTATATATCTCTTTTATATCTGAAGTTGTTGTATATTAGATTAAACTTTTGTCAGTTCATATGTATATCTGAAGTGGTGTGTATATCCAAATTTTTTTCGTTAGTGGATTGATTGAAATAGGTTTTTCTCCATCCGGGAAGATGACTAGAACTATTCATTACGAGGATTACTTAAACTATCACTACAAAAATAAGGCCTATTAGTGACATTTTTTTTTTCCTGGACCGTAGGTAATAGGCCCATTTGCGGCGGTTTGGTAGAAACCGCAGGTAATGTTTTGATTTAGTCAAACCTGGACTTTTTTTGTGCGGTTTCGGATTTCCGACAGACTAATTAAATTCTAACCCATCAAATGTCAAACGGTTTCAGAATTCCGACAAGAAAATCATGTATATTTTCAAGATTTCCTCTATCTTCTTCCCCTCCTTCACTTTCAGATCTCCTTCACTTTCAGATCTCCTCTATCTTCTTCCCCTCCTTCAATTTCCTTCAGATCTGCGCTTCTCTTCTCTTCTCTTTTCTTCTTTCACCTTCTATTTTCTGTAAATCAAGGTGGGTTTTCCTTATCTTCCTCTCTTCTATTTTCTGCTATCTCAGTCTCGGTATTTTTCTCTCTTCTATTTTCTGCTATCTCAGTCTCAGTATTAATTGTTTTTTTTTTTTTTTTGGTTAAGGGTTAAAGTTAAGAACTTTAAGGAGCTAAAGGAGTCAGTTAAGGTAATATCTCTCCTCTTAGGTTTTAATTTCTGTAATTTTGTTATGGTTTATGTGTTATTTGGTATGAATTTCAATTTTGTTCGGGTTTATATGATATGGGTTTTCAGATTTTGGGATTTAGGGTATTTTTGATTATTTTGTTTGGATGAATTTGTATTTTTTTTAATTAATTTGTTTGGATGAATTCTGGATATGGGTTTTGAGATTTAGGTTTAGTGTAAATAGCAAAGTTTTAAATTTCAGCAGATTTCATCATATGTTCATATGTCCTGTTGTTTGTAAAAGATTTAGGTTCAAGTAGTTCATATGTTATGTTGGCAACAACACCAGCACATGTGGAAGACAAACTCAATGATGCTTGGCTTCAGTTTGCGGAGGGACACCCTGATGATAAAAAGAAAGACAAGGGGGAGTCTGAAGAACAACAGCTAGCAGATGCATTAATGGCTTCAGCAACTGCGGATGGTGGTTCTCAACAAGCTCCTATAACTTCAAAAAAGCCAGAGAAGTTGAAAAGGAAGAAGTCTCTTAAGATATCAATGCGGATGGTGGTTCTCAACAAGAAGAAGAACATGAGGTTAGCGCAGAGTGCAGTCATAATGTAGCTGCGTGGCACAACGTGCCTTATCCGTAAGTGCAAGTTCTACATCCTAGCATGTTAATATAATCTCTCTTCAGGGTGAATGTTTCGCCTTTGTCACATTTGGGTTCTTAACTTTGAAATCATTGTACTCTGAAATCTTCGTACTCATAAGCTTCAAGGGGCTATTACATGTTTACATAACTTATTTGGATTGTTTTGGAGGGATTTGTGTCTAATGATGAATGTAGACTAATATGAGCACTAACTGATATCAGGGAGGAGCGGCTTAGATTTTGGTCTGACCCCGATACTGAGTTGAAGCTTGCTAAAGATACTGGAATCGGTGTTTTTCGGAAGGGAATAGATTGGTCAAGGATCATGCCAGTGGAGCCAGTAAATGGACTTGAACAAGCGGTATGTTTGATTTTTACTAATGTAAATTACGTTTATTTCATTATTTATCATGCCTTTTCTGTTTATCATTGAAATTTGAATTTTATGTATTTTATTGGGGGTTTTATAGGTAGATTATGCAGCCTTAGATCGATATAAATGGATCATACAAAGGGTTCATTTCTACGGAATGAAGGTAATGCTGACTCTATTCCATCATTCTCTTCCACCATGGGCGGGAGAGTATGGAGGCTGGAAGCTGGAGAAAACTGTGGATTATTTCATTGATTTTACAAGGTTAGTTGCTTCTGGGTCCTTAAACACTGAAGCATGACACCGCTAAATATATTGAAGAATGTAGAATTTGTATGAAAATATATCTGTATGAGGGCCATTACGACTCAGCCAGCACATAGGGAATCTCGTTTGGCCTGTAGATCTTTGTACGATCTTATTTTGAGCCTTGAGTCATTCCCACCCCGAATGTGAACAAATACTGAGAATTTCAGAATTACAATTTTGTCTTACATCATGTTTGATTTTTTAATTTTGACAAACTTAATGACGTCTAGTTAAACTGAAAAATGTGTATGTGTCGTCTTCTGCGGTTATTTTCCATTTCTTTGTATTTGATCAATTATGGAGTACTAAAAGTTTCTTTGCTTTGTGCAGACTTGTTGTTGACAGTGTATCTGAATTGGTCGACTACTGGGTAACTTTTAATGAGCCACATGTCTTCTGCATGTTAACTTACTGTGCTGGTGCTTGGCCTGGTGGTAATCCTGACATGTTAGAGGTTGCAATGTCTGCTCTACCAACTGGTGTTTTTAACCCAGCCTACCACTGACCCTAATGCCGAAGTTTTGAACCTAAAACAACAACTGGAGATAACTCTTGGAGAAAATCAAGCAGCGATGCAACGGATAACTGGAGGAAGAATTGAGGTAATTAAGTTACTTAACTGTGTTATTTATTTTAGATGCAAACCACAGTACTTGAATTGCCTTTCGATTAAGCAAGTATGATATGTTGATTATAAAACAGTTCATTGAATTGGCTTTCGATTAAGCAAATTTGATATGTTCATTATAAAACAGTTCATTGAATTTGGTATGGTGTTTTCGATTACATTTTCAGTTAAATGTTTCAATTCCTTCTCGCTATAGTTTTTTGTGACACTTATACTTGAATTGGCTTTATGTGTCAACAGGGCCTACAAGCAGACTACTGATACCCCTCCAAACTGATGCCGAGAGGAGCAATCCATGTAAACAAGGTCGTGGTGCATATAGAAGGGTGACTGCATATAGATGGGTGACTAATTCTGCCATCAGTGTGATAGTATTTTGTCTGAAGCTTTACACATGCATTTTAGATGTCTCTAAGTTTAGTTACTATACCTTTTTGTGCTCTGGGTGATTTTCTGTTGCCCAGATTTTTTGTTTTGAAACAGTTAAGACACCAACTGATCATGTAATGAATATTGTGCATCAATATTACAAAACTATGTTATGAAGGGATGAAATTTGTTGGTTATGAATCTGTTATGAAATGTGTTATGAATATCAAATTTGTTGTTTTTTTCAGTTTTTTTTTTTTTTTTTTTTTTTTGTGTATTTTCAACCGTTTGTAAACCACCATACATAGAAAAACCGGCACAGATGACCGTTGTCGGAAAGGATAGCCGGCGACGGTAACTATATAGGCGACGGGAAAGAAGCGCCACAAATAGAAAATCCGGCACAGACAACCGGTATCGGAAAATCGTTGCCGGCAACCGTAACAACATTAGCGACGGTGCAAAAGCGCCACAAATATCATTCGTGGCGGTTTGACCAACCGTCACAAAAGAGAATAACCGTAGCAAATAACATTTGTGGCGGTACTAGTAACGACGGTTTGACCAACCGCCACAAATGTTATTAGTGACGGTTTATTGGCTATTTGTGGCGGTTTTTGAGTATTTGTGGCGGTTTATGAACCGTCGCTAAAGGCCCTAATTTTTGTAGTGTATTCTAATGTTATCTATCTGATCTTAGTCGTCGGTGAACTAATTGTTAAAGCTACCTTTTTCGACACTGATATTCTTTCAATTGTTCTTTTGCCATGCTTATAATATCATTTTGGTGTATGAAAAACAATACCTTGCTTATCTTTTAACTGTTCTTTTGCAATGCTTCTTTGTTTACAGTACTTGTTATGTTGAGACTAAAAATGTGCTTCCAGTTTTTTGAATGTTTTTGATGTTGTTGATTGTTTTTCAGTGTATTATATTTTATAACAATTATGATGAATAATTTCAATTAATTATTTGAAGTGTAGATGGTGGTTGTCAGCTTTGAAGATGTAGAGAATGAAACAAGTGAAAGATCCAAAATCCAGATATGAATGAACCGTACATTGGAAAGAAGTTTAATACACCAGATGATTTATTTGATTCTTACAAAGCATACGCAAAACAAGCCGGGTTCGCTGTTAGAGTAAGAAGTAGCGGGAAAAACGAAGAGGGAATCATAAGAAGTGTGACATATGTTTGTAATCGAGAAGGAAATCCTGTTAACAAAGATAAAAATATAGTCAAACCTCGCAAGAGCTATCGTTGTGAATGCAAAGCTTATGTTACTGCAAGGTTAGATGATGCAGACAAATGGGAGATTACTCAACTTGCATTTGATCACAATCATGCATATGACCCAAGCCAATCTCGACATCAGTGTCAGCATCGGAAAGTTGAACCACATGTACTACGTACAATTGATCTTAATGACCAATCAAGAATTTCAATGGAAAATACTTTCCGTTCTGTGGTAAATCAATATGGTGGATATGACAAAGTTAACTGCAATGAAAAAGATTGTTGAAATGCACTTGATGAGATACGTCGGCTAAGACTTGGAGAAGGGGATGTTAGTGTTTTGATGAAATACTTTTCAAAGAAGGCAAAAGAGAATACTGGGTTTTATTTCTCTATTGACTACGATGACGAAAACCGGTTGAAAAACATATTTTGGGCTGATGGTTGGAGTAGAGAAGCATATAAAGAATTTGGCGAGGTGATTAGTTTTGATACCACTTACATGACGAACGATTATGAAATGCCTTTCGCTCCTTTTATCGGGGTGAATCACCACGGACAGTCAATATTGCTTGGATGTGGGTTGCTTGCGAATGAAACAACATAAAAATTTATCTGGTTATTCAAGAAGTGGCTAAAGTGCATGTCTGGATGTGCTCCAAAGGCAATCATAACTGATCAAGATCAATCCATGAAGAATGCAATTGCAATTGTTTTTCCTGAAGCTAGGCACATCTGGTGTTTGTGGCACATAATGAGAACAATTCCTGAAAAGTTTGGTAGTTATAAAGAAAGTAGCAAAATTGGGTTTGCTTTGCAAGATGCAGTATATGATTCTCAAAATCCAGCCGAATTCGAAGATTCTTGGAATAAAACGATCGAAAAATATAAGTTGCAACAAAACAAATGGTTGAACAAGTTATATCCTGATAGAGAACGATGGCTACCACACATCGTAGTGAAAGTATGAATGCTTTTCTTAAAGGTTTTGTCACATCAAAGATGAAGTTAAAACAGTTCGTTGAAAATTATGAACAAGCTTTGAGGAAAAAAGTAGAGAAGGAGATACATGAAGATGCAGAGTCAAGTACAAAGTCAATTCCAGTTATTTCTGGCAATCCTTTTGAAAAGTAGCTTCGAGATATGTATACTGTTGCGAAATTTCAAGAGTTCCAACAAGAAATTAGAGGCAAGATTGCATGTGAAGTTGTTGATTTTAATGAGGAGTCTGAGGTTTGTACATATGTTATTCGAGAGGATAGTTGGTTAGAGGATTTTTGTAAGCAAGTGAAAGTTTAAATAGAAACTTGTGATGATAGCAGTGAAGATAGCAGTGAAGAGGAAGATAGGGACATAACTGTTCAAGGGGTTGATGGTGAAGGTATGGTTGATTTAGAGACTTATGATGAAAGTGAAACAGATGAAAATGGAATGAATGACAGTGAAGAAGATGAGTGTGTGCTTGATGAAATGTTTGATGAAACAACTGAAGCCAAAAGAAGGGAAAAAAAAACGTGTGGATTTTGATGTAAATTGTAGCACTAGAATTATTTGAGTATAAGGGAATACTTTGTAAGCATGAGATCATGGTACTTACATGTAATGGGATTCGACTTATTCCCGAAAAATACATCTTAAGTAGGTGGAGAAAAGACTTAACAAGATCGCACACAAAAGTGAAAGTAAGTTATAGTTGCTGGGAATTGAACGAGGCAAGTGTTCGTTACAATCAAATGTGCCGAAAGTTCAGTTTTTTAGCCGATTTGGCTTCTGTCAGTGAAGAGCAAAGTAAGGTTGATAATGGATGGTTAGATGATAAGATTTATGAGCTAAAAGCTAAGTCACTAGAACTTGAAAAGATGAAATTGAAAGCTGAGGTTCAAGAAGATACATCAGCTCCTAAACTCCGTACTCCAACGAAAAGAAACGTAAAGGAAGAAATAGATCTAAAAGAATTCAAAGCAAGAGGTCGCGGAAAAGGACCAAAGCAAACCCCTTGAAAAGCCTAGCCAGGTTTGTTATTTATGTTCACTTCTAGTAATTATGCTATAAAACTGAATGTTTTTTCCTCAATAATCTTGTTCATGTTACTTGATTTGTTATAGGATACCAATAATATAGATCCTACCGTGAATGATATGACTATGACCCAGGAGAGTGTTGCAACTGCTCCAACACTATCATATCCTTGTGGTGTTTTACAACAACAACATTCAAATAGTAGAGGTCGAGGAAGAGGCAATCGTGGTCGTGGTCAGGGAACTCGAGGTCGGGGAGCTCGTGCATCAGTTTTGAATGCCCCTCATGTGAGTAACGGGTTTTCCATGCTTACTCCTCCTGGCATGTACATGCATGTTTCTGCCGGAACACCATACATCAAACCTTCTTATGGTCATGGCGAGATTACATAAACGGATTCCTTTCTAGAACAATTAATAGTAACCAAATTAACTGCTGGAACTTATGAAAATTGTTAACTACGCTTGTAAAGAAATTAAATCCCAATAACATCATTTGTTGTAATGGCAGGACCCTGAAATCACACAATGGCAGGCCCCTGAAATCACACAATGGCAGGACTATAGAGGAATGCATGCTTTTGGAGCAGCAAATGGAGACTGTCACCTACATGAAGCAAATCAAACATTCATTCCAACTGCATCGCAGGCAAATTCCAACGGGAAGTTTGTGCAATGGCGGAGTTAGATCCATGTAGATTTGTTTATGTAGTTATCATTTGGGTTTCTGAATTTGTTTACTGTAGTTTTCATTTGGATGTTCTGGATTCCAGCTGTTCTTTTAGTTTTCATGTTTTAGTTATTATTTTGTTTTGCCAGAGATCCTAGTATTGTTAAAGATCTAATATTCGGGACCATCTAAAATTTGTCTGTCATTCAATGTCTGCAGCTTCTGTTTCAGCAAGTGTTGGTCTGATGAACTTATTTTGGTTGTTGGTTTGGTGCAATGCCTTGTTGCCATGGTTTGTTTTGGGATTTTATTTGTGTAACGAGTAGTATATTCATTCAGCAACATAAAGATGTACCATAAACTCAGTGATTGTTGTTTGTAAATTATCTACTAAGATTTACAGGTTTGGTGCAGAAGTGGTGCTTCTGTTTCTGTTCAGGTTTGGTGCAGAAGTGGTGTTTCTGTTCTATTGTTGAGTACTGAGATTTTTGGACTTGTTTTTGCCTGACAGATTTTGCAGGTTCTCTTCGGTACTGTGGATGTTAATTTTCTGACAAATCTTATACTCACTGTAATAATTTGTAAAGGAAACTCATTTCATGAAAAAATGGACATATTTATAAAATCTTTCAGATTATACTTGCACACTACAGATTATGTGAGTAGCACTACTGAGCTCTCAGTTTACATTTGCAAATTACAGACTGTGAGTAGCTCTACTGAGTTTTCAGGTTACATTTGCATATCACATGCGCTTTCAACGATATATTTACACATCTTTGCTTATAATCTCTTCTGGTGGAGCAATCACGCAAACGCCATTCCTGCTTATAGTTCTCAGGCCTCTTCCTCGTCTAAGAAGCAACCACGACAGTAATCACGCAAACAATGTCATATTGTAAATGTACTGCTTGTTACTTTGTTCTCATTATTGTACTGCTTGAGAGAACACCATCTGAACTAGGAGTGTTTGCAATTAAATGTTCATCAATGTAGTACAGTAATGCTTCTACTCTCTTTACCTATGTAGAACAAGGTAAGGAAGTTGCACCAAGCTCCCACGACAGACAGTACCCACAATCCAGCAATCACCTAATAAAGAAAGCACAACCCTTGATAAATAAACATGTCGGTAAATGACACCAAAAGAAAGCACAAGACTTGTTAAATAATAAACAAGTTGGTAAATGACACCAATTGTGACTATGATTCTATGAATGACACTAATTGAGTGAACCATGACAAACAGTGAAATTTCCAAAACAAATCCAGATATCAACATTAGGATAATCTTCATGACTATTGCAGAACATATGATCAAATTTAATTTGGTCCCAAGATAATATTGTCAATTTAAAGTTCACATATTCAAAATTTAGTTAACTGTGCTATTAAATGGACTACACAGGCACAATGTCGTTCCATAATGCCGAAATCAACAAGTAGAGATACTGCATAAATTTAACCTAACACATTTGGTATCAATCTAAAGAAAGGTAAAATAAGCTCATAACATAATAGTAAGACCATCCAATGTACTTACAACAAGAAACTTCTTCAAATCATGTCCTGCTGCAATCTCACGCAAGCATGCAAGAGCCCTGTTGATCTCAATTCTCAAACCAGCAGCAATCTGCAAGAAAGGCTCCTCAAAAAGATGAGCTTCATGAATTTTTGGGCGCAACCTGGAAAAAGATATTACACACTCCATCAGAACAAACTCCAGCAAATACAAAATCCTTTCAAAAATAACTCGTAGCTGCTCACTTTTGGATGAAGGTAGAAGCATTTTGACCACAAGAAAAGAACTGCTAAAGACAATATAACACAGTGGCAAACCAAAGTGAGCAAGTGGTATTCTAACAATTCAAATAATACCCATGCCACAGTTGCTCCTCCTAGTACACTAGCTGAAATATTCTTGTTCCTCCATAAGAATACATCAGCAGCTGCAGAACCAGAAATTCATAGCACATTAATCACCGCAAGAAAATCTACGCATCCACAAAATTAAATTCTTGTAAATACAGCTACAAAACAAGATCAGAACTATCCGAAGTCCACCTTCTTTAATCAAATCAGATTAAGATCAACATCACTTCAAAATTCTACAAATATTTTACTATCAAACCTGATCTAACTTTTACCGTGGCAAATAAATCATATCCAATCAAACCTCAATAAAATCACAGACAAATAAGTAAAGTAACATCATAAATCAGTAAATGACACACCGATTCACACCGTTTCAATAAACTAACAGTATCCATCACTAATCACATGCAAACAAGTCCACTAGAACTAGACAAGAATTACTTCAAATCCACTAAAAAACAAACAAGCTTAAAATTAAACCTCAAGTTACTAAAATAAACCATCCAACTACCTAGGGTTAGAAAGAGAGAACTTACGCCTCATGTAAGGAACAATTTGAGAACATCTGTGTACCCAACCCTAGTAGTGCTCCTGCCATCATCGCCATCACAGGCATCTTCTTCCTCTTTAGAGTCGGTGAAAAGAATGCGGGGAAGACGAGAAGGATGAAAAGAATCTTGCAAAATTGATTCTGGAATCCAGATCTATTATTGTCAGTCAATTCATCTCAACTGTTGAATACATCAAACGGCTGCGAAAATAAAGAATTTTTTTTTCCTTTCTGATGATTGAAAAACCTCAACTCTCTCTGCCACATAGGATTTTGTGTTTTTCAGTTGTCATTTCGGTGTTCATATAGCAAAACTGTTTATTATTTTAGAAAGATAAAAGATAGATGTATATTTCCTCAAAAGACCTTAAAGTCTTAACTTGATATATTGAAAACTATCAGACGACCAGAATTAATATTGATATAGTAAATTATTTTTAAAATACTTCCTCAACTCAAAAAATTTGAATATTTAAAAAAAAATCCAAAATAAGTTTTACACTCGTTATAAAAAAGAATAATACCAAAACATATTATATAATCAAATCTATGACCGGCCAAAGCATCGTGATGCATAATTTTACTACTTTGAAACAACACCTATTACATTTCTAGGAAGTCAATTAAGCATAAACAGCTAATTCAAACATTCATGTAAAATCTATTAGAAACTATAAATTATTTCAAATTTATGAGAAACAATAATTAAGATAACAAAACATTGTTAGTTATAATCACACGTGCTGAACCGTCAAGTGGCTGCCTACGTACCTTAAGAGATCAAGCACGACCATAGTTCATCCACAATTCACAAGCATATATAAAAAAAAATAATCACATATGAGGCAACCATCAACCCTTAAGCCCGAGAGGTATCCAAGCAACCATCAACTCCTAAGACCGGAAGGCAGCTATCAACTCCCAATATAAAGAATCACTTAAGAGGCAACCATCAACTCCTAAGACCGAGAGACATCCATCAACACCCAATATAAAGAATCACTTAAGAGACAACCATCAACTCCTAAGGCCGGAAGGCAACCATCAACTCCCAAAAGCCACATCTATACATATACATACACCGGATAACACGAATATATTATCATTAAATTGACAATCATAATTAGTAACAACGACATATTATCTTTAATAATTAAAACGCATATATACCATGGATTTAAAACAGAATATTAGTTAGTGTTGTGCCTACCTCAAACGCTAGGATTAATCCTATAAAAATCAAGACCAATAACATAACACTCCACCGCCCCCTTCCCTTCTTCCTTTTCTTTTTTTATACTCCGCGGCTAGCACGTTTTCTAAAGGGGTACCAGGGGTATTAGTTGCATATAAGACAAAAAAATTCAAATCAATCCTAACCATCAATTCATGCATTTGGTACCTCTGCTAATCCTGGTACCCTTTTTATAAGTCATGGCTGCTAGGCTCCCCATTTCTCCTCCTTTATTCTTTTATTTATTTTTTGATTTTTTATACCTCTTATATTACCCAATTTTTTTTTGGTCTATATATAAAACCCAAAATTAATAATATTGTTTCTACATTACCTTACTATCCTTCCATCTAATTAGGAAGTCTATTTTTAATTATTATTTAAAAAATGATAAATCTAAACATCCCAAATTCTAGGAAACTAATTTCGGTTGTGATAATTTAAAAAAACCGGAAACTAATTTCCGATATTTCTCATCAAACTGAAAACACATAACTTCACCTGAACTATATATTGTATGGTAATGCGGGTGGAAAATGGGAATGAAAAAAAAAGCGGGTGAAAATCAATTTGTTCCATTCAAAATTTATGTGAAAACCCAATTTTCACTCAAAACCTTATGAAAATTCAAATTTTCACCGAAACATTATTGCGAAAAATAATTTTCCCCTCGAAATCCGTATAAGAATCCGATTTTTCACTCGAATTAGAGATGAAATTTCAAATTTTCACGCAAAAATTATTATGAAAACCTATCTTTTCACTCAAACCCATGTGAAAATTGAATAACCTGCATGGTAATATTGTTACAAAAATTATTTCAGCTACAGTCGTATGTAGGAGTCAAACCCACATCTCCATGGTTAAAAACCATTACCATGTGCTCTACCTTTTGAGATAAGACAACACTTAGCCGGTGTTTAATCAATTACGTATTCATAGTGTTCCTCTCTTGCTGATCTTGATAAAGAACAACAAAGCATGTCAGAAAATCACGAGCTTTAGAAATGGACATTACACCATGGTTTTCGATTCTATAGACACACGTTTCTTGATTAAAAGACATACAACTCACTGTACTCCATACACTGCGGTTGGAGTTTGGATCTGGCACAATTTTTAAATTCAACTTCTCAGCATCTTCGATATCAAGGCTATATTAAGCAAACAAATCTTGTTAAAAAACCTAATAAAACAAATCTTAGCCAATATTATGAATCAATCTGAGGCTAGAAAAGTTGGTGAATTACACTGATCAATATAATTAAGGCTGGCCAGCACACCATACATAATACAAATGCTACTTATTAAGGTTGCTAATTGAAATCGATGCCATAAAAAGTTATCCATGCACCATTTATTAGATCCGTAATACATATACTTTATCTCATCTCCAATCCATGATTAACTTTCCAAAGATGGTTCATGAATTGAGATTGGTGCCTACACTATATGAAAGGTAACAAATCTAAAACACTAAAGAGAAAAAAGAAGATTCAATGCTCTATTTGACAGGAACAATAAATCTAGAAGTGAGTGACAATGAGACCAGGGAAAAGCTCAATAAGAAAAGAAAATAATCCTTCCAGCATTCATGCACGGCATCGGTCTCCTCTTTGGCTGCTTTTCTAGTTTCTTCATCGATGGGATGCAAAGAATGAATCGATCCCATGTAAATGAGACATTCAATTAAGATCCTATAAAACCGATTCAATAAATCACCATATATACCATAGGATACAATCCATAATTTTAGCTGTGACTTTTGACCCAAAATAATGGTATAATATAATTTTAATTAGTTGGTAAATAGGATTATAAAAGGGTAAAATAGCCATCACAAAATTATTAAATCAAAATCAGTTGTAAATCTACGATCATAAACTAATAATAACTTATTTTGGGTTACACATATAAGCAAACTTAATTAAGGGTTTATGGAGAACCCAAGCCTTCGGTTCTCTAGAAATATTCAGATTAACAATTGTGTACTAAAGAAACCTACTACTCGACCAAACCTAACTCTTGGTGAGGTAATTGTTAGCTAAGCCCACATGATTATGTAATAAGCCCATTAAATAAACATAAAATGTTTAATAACCATTAGCCCCTAATTATTAACTTCATATTTTTCTCAACTTTATGACTAACACACTTGTATGAAAAATGCTTTAAGCCTTTTGGAAATTCTACACACCCTCCTACTTGACAGATTACCATAATACCTTCCAATGGAAATGTCTAAGTTATCCCTAGCTTAACAATAGAAATTACTAGATTACCCTTTATCTAATAAGAATACATATAGTTAATCCAAAGATTACCAAAACAAAAACTCACCTTGTTTTCTCCTCCTTCTTCATTCGGCTCCAACTTCTCTTCCTCTTCTCTCATTTTTCACCGCAACTATTCATCGTAAAATCTTTGAACTCGTCGATTTTCCAAAAATTGATTGTTGGGCGTTCTTTATAAGATGGTGAGAACCAAACAACAAGCGGTCGCACAAAAAAAAAAACCCAAAACCCCAAACGATCCAATTGAACCAACAATTGTGGAAGTTCATCGTCAAAATTGAATTGAGTGTCAAAAAGAGAATATGGGGGCGATTAGAAGGTAATTTTGTAACCATTTCATCATAGTTTTTGATTGTTCTGTTTGTATGAAGTATGGTGTTGATTTGATTGTTAAATCGATTGATTTTGAGCATGAACAACCTTACATTCGGCTCGGAAAAACCCAGAATAGGAACCGAATGTTACTTGTTCTTGAACACGAAGAACAATTAGTCTCCTTTTTTTTTTGAGCCGAATGTTCCACCCCTATTCGAGCCAAATGTTGAATTGTCCCCCAGTTTTTCCATTTTCAAATTTTTGTACAATTGTAAATAATTGTGTGTTTAACCATTAGTTTGTGCGTGTCATGCTTAGTATGTGTTGAATCCGTTTGTTTTCGTGTCGAATGTATGCTAGTATGAGTTGAATTTGTGTGTTTTATGTTGAATTTATAACAAATATGAGCCGAATATTGTTACGTGAATTAGTTGTTTGCAAAGTATGGTTTTGTATAATAGAAAGAAATATTCTTATACAAAGTTTATGTGTTATTTTTTTCTTTAAGGGTAAGAAGAAAATGGAAGTTTCTCCGCACAAAGAAGGGGAAACACCCAATCCTCGCAATGGTAAACCTTTGGGTGCCGACAAAAAGGCGATAATGCTATATACCCAAGCAATAGAGATGTATCACACCAAAAATTGGTCAATCTAGATCGGGCTTGATATTATGAGCTCAATGATCGGGTATTCAAGTTTGCTGAATGTTATGAAGATTGAGGGCGGTCAATGGAATGTTATGAAGCTATGGAAGCTACGGAAGCTAGGGCATAATAATTATTAGATTATGTATTATTTTATTTTCATTTTTGCATTGTAGTTGTTGTTTTAGCTATCTAAGGGCAATTCCTATGGGGTGGACAAATCAGGAATTGCCCTTTTTGGTGCTACTATGGGTGGTGCAAACCATCAAAATGGCCTGGCAAACCAATATTAATGTTGGTTTGCCCGGTGAGGTGTAAGAACAGCCGCTTGGCGCTTCCCACGCCGCCAGGCACTAGTTAGGCCGAGCAGCCCAAGTTGAACCGCCAATGGTCTATGTCATGTTTCTTAAGGGGTATCCCTGGTTAAGGGGTGACCGCGGGTTGGCGTATGAATCTGTTAGTTCTGTAACGTGTCAGTCTGTTACTTGTTCTGTTATGTTGGGGTTGGTGTCTGTTAGTTGTGCGAGTCGCACATGTGCTTTTCCTTTCCTTTCTTTTAAGCTTGTTGCATCTTAACCTTATCCTCATTCAAAAATCTATCTAAAACTTGTTGTTTACAACAAAAACCCTCACTGCTTCATTTCTCTCACTCTAGGGCAGGAAATTGATCTGTTCTTGACGATATTTGTAGTGTAGACCACTACAAGGGGTATCAGAGCGGCCGATTCAGAGTGACCTTCTTTACCATGGTGAATCAAGCTGAGTTCAACACCTTGGTGACACAGGTTTCCAACCTAGCCAAGTCTGTTGATACATTAAAAAAAACTGTAAATCAAATTGCAACAAATGGTGACAAAACTGAAGATCTGGCGAAACAGATCACATAGCTGACTGATAAGGTTACCAACATTACTGATAAGACTCCTACATCAATGGATATGGGATCTGTGAAGAAACTCATCTCGGACGAGATAAAGAAGACTATTAATGAGCTGAAGGACAAAGGAGGAGGTACTGGTGGGCTGTTTTCTTCTTCAGGATCTAACTCTCTGGTGGGTAAGTCAGGAGCAGGGTCTTCCAATGACTCAGGTGAGAGTGGATCTAACTCTCATTCTTATAGGCCTAAAGTTGAATTTCCCCGTTTTGATGGGAATAATCCTAGGTCATGGGTCAGAAAGTGTAGGAAGTATTTTCAAATACATGATATGGATGAAGAACAGAGAGTTCATATGGCCTCTCTCTATTTAGAAGGTAAAGCTGATGTGTGGTATCAGGATTACCAAGAATGCAAGACTATGGTAGTTTGGGAAGATTTTGTTAGAGATCTAAGTGTTAGATTCCAAGAACTGGGTCATGATGACATAGTAGTAGAATTCAATAAGCTGTGTCAGGTGAATTCAGTACTGGAGTACCAGGAGGCTTTTGAAGAATTGAAGGCATTGATGCTAGCCAAGAATAAACATCTTACAGAAGAGTACTTTACTTCCAGTTTTATCAGTGGGCTCAAGGAAGAATTGAGGATGGCAGTTCAAATGTTTTCACCTACAACATTATCCAAAGCCATATATCTAGCTAGGATGCAGGAAGCTATGCTAGAAACACAGCTAGGAAAAGCAGAATTATCAGCAGGCTTCCACCCCTCAACATTCCTGGTAACAGTTACACCAACAAAAACATTGTGACACCCACTAAATCTCAATCCCCAAGATTTAACACCACTACTAGCCCAAGAATGAACACATCAACTAGCCCAAAAATGACCCCCATTAGGAGACTGACTTATGCTGAAATGAGAGCAAGAAGGGAGAAAGGGTTGTGTTACAACTGTGATGAGGTCTTTAAGGCTGGCCATAGGTGTGTTAAACAACAATTATCCATGCTTGCAGCTGAAGAAGAGGAGCCATTCACTGAAGAAGAAGAGTCTCCACTCAACTCACCAGTTCTACAAGAGACTGAAGAATAAATGAAGATTTCCTTGCATGCCTTGACTGGTAATGTTTCTCATAACACCATTAAAATTCAAGGCATCACTAAGAATAAAAAGATTGTTACCATTCTAATAGATAGTGGCATTACTCATAGCTTCTTAGACCCTGAGAAGACTAAATGGAGTGGGAGTCAAATAGTACCAACAACTGCATTTCAGGTGGCAGTAGCTGATGGGAACATGATAGCTAGCAGTGCTAAATGCCCTCAGTTCCAGTGGAACATGCAGGGTCATTCATTTATGTTTGACGTCAGACTTTTGGCTTTGGGAGGATGTGACATGGTGTTGGGTGTGGATTGGATGAAGACTATAAGTCCAATTCAATTTGACTTCATTAAAATGATTGTTACCTTTAAGAGAAATGGGGAGCATATCTAGTTATTGGGATGCCAGAGACAGCAAGGGTATCAATGATGTCTTCAGGGGCTTGCCAAAGGTATTTCGAGAAGAATAAACATGGACTGATGGGCCATTTATTTTCTATATCAGCAGTTGAGACCACACAAGCTACACCAGCTGCCTTGCAACCACTCCTACACTCTTATAATACAATTTTTCTTAACCTAAATCATTACCACCTTTCAGGTCACATGACCATCACATTCCCCTTCTTCCCTTGTCCACACCACCTAGCCAAAGAACTTACAGAGTTCCCTATGTCTAGAAGGAGGTGATAGAGAAGCTAGTACAAGAATGTTGAACTCTGGAATCATCAGACCAAGCCACAACCCATTTTCTCCACCAATCTTACTTGTCAAAAAGAAGGATGGCAGTTGGAGGTTTTGTGTGGATTACAGGAAGCTGAATGAGATAACTATCAAGGATAAATACCCAATCCCAGTCATTGAAGAGTTATTAGATGAGCTAAATGGGGCTAAGGTATTCTCCAAGATTGACTTGAGGGCTGGATATCATCAAATCAGAGTTAACCCCCCTGACATTGAAAAGACAGCTTTTAAGACACACAAAAGGCACTATGAATTCCTAGTGATGCCCTTTGGCCTAACCAATGCCCCTGCCAGTTTTCAAAGTCTCATGAATGATGTGTTCAAGCCTTATTTGAGAAGGTTTATTCTTGTATTCTTTGATGATATTTTTGTTTACAGTCCTGACATGAAGACTCACTAGTACAAATCTGGTCTGATGCCACGCCAGATTGGCGTTGCCGTATGGTTTAGGTCACGCCAATCACAAATGCTCGTCGCGTGGCAAGAAATCGCGTGTTTTTAGACTACCTTTTCCGCAACGCGAAATTTCGTGTGGCCTTCGGCTATAATTCGCGTGACAAAGCCGCCATGGTGCCGAAGCTTTTCCCAAGTGTTGTTCGAAGTCATGTTGTTGTTGCTACCCTTTAGACTCGTTAACTTGCTTCTCTTGTGGCTGTTGTTACCCTTTAGACTCGTGAACTTGCTTCTCTTGTGGTTGTTGCTTCCCTTTAGCCTCGTGAAATTGCTTCTCATGTGGCCTATTACTGCACTTAAGACACGCAAAGTGTTTATTTAGCCAACGAGTGCAATCTCTGGTGCATATCTCACCCTTCATATTTGATTTTCCACCATCCACGTGTAACCAGGGATACCGTTAATATTTGATCTTACACCATCCACGTGTAGTCATGGATACTGTTAATATTTTGATCTACCACCATCCACGTGTAGCTGTGGGTACCGTTCATCTCGGGCGAATTTTGAGGATAAATGATGGATTCTCAGCCGTCAAACAGGATGTGTTCCCAGCCGTCCACGTGTTCTACTAGGAACCGTTCAATTGTATTAGTGGGATGGAACCTCAGCCGTTAAATTATTACCGTTTTTATCTTATTCGATGGGTTTTTGACCGTCAATTTAGATGGATTTCTGACCGTCAATTTAGATGCATTTAAGGCCGTTCAATTTGATGAATTTATGGCCGTTAAGATGCATCTAATGGCCGTTCATTTATATGCCAATTTTTCCGGGTGCCGGCTTGGGTAAGAGACTTGATCTCATAAACCGAACCCGAACGGACCCGTACGGGTCATTTACACAAATGTAAATTAGAACACAATCATTTTTATTGCTGTGATGATATGAAAAAAGAAAATGTCTAAACTATGTTCTAATAAAAGCTTGCAAGATAAAATGTTTGGACTTTGCTATCAAAGTTTGCTCCAGAAACATGGCAGACCATCTATCTAAAACATTATTGTGTTTCTCGTATTTTCTTCTGTTTATTAGATGCTGGGTTATCCACATCCAGTGAACTACAATTTTGTTGATGCCTCTTGCCTTGGTTCCTGGTACACCTCTGGCTACCATCTGGAACTTGATATTCTGTCATGGCCCTCTTGCTGGTCCCCTTTGGGATTTTTTCCTTTGCAGTCACAGTATGTACTTGTGTTTCTCGTTGACTCTCGACATGTTGTTTGGCTGTTGATTGTTGTATCTCATGGTCTTTTGGTAGATCCACTTTTCTTTGGTCATCTTCTTTTAGCTCCGCAGAAATAAGCTTGTCAGTATGTTTAACAGGTACTCCGTGCTCTTGTGGATTTTTTGGAGAAGACTCTGGAGTTTCCTGCAGCAAGAGAGTAATATTCAGGATTCATGCATATCCAACGTGAATTCGTTGGTCATGCAAAGACAAGGATAAAATTATTTTCCAACAATGTAACTGTACCAAATTGTAATGAAGGCTGCACACAGCTTAACTGAGTCATAATCAATTAGGTAACCTCATATCTTGAGTTCTGTAATTTTCACAATCATTCTTGGTTCATCTTTATTTTTGTGCATAAGGCACTCATATCCTTATCAGCATGAACATAGATTGACTAACTATTAAATAAATGTTTTCAAGAGTAAAGCAAACAAGCTAAGCAACCAACCTTAACACCAAAAGTCAAAGACTTTGTCCAAGGAATGACTGAGCCCTCGGCACCTTTTAATTTCACAAAATTTTCAGCTTGTACAGGTAAACTGTAGTTTCCATCGAATACTTCATCGATCTCGACCGCAAAGCAGTCAACATCTGCACCTGTTTCAATTAAATGATGTTATCCTGGTGATCTAAAGGCTCTACCTCTAGCAACGGGGTTCCCATTAGAATCTCCATAAATTATGCACTATTTACCCTGCAGAAATATATGGCATATGAACATTATAATAAAAAAATATGTATATATTCAATCAATGCCTGTAAAATAACAAATACCAATTTCTGTTGAGTTGGCGAAATCTCAGAAACCCTTGGTGCTCCAACTACTTTGACTGCCTGCTTTGGTTGCCCAGATTGAGATATTGTACCCCGAGAACCGGTTCCAGCTAGTCGATCTCCTGCTTCCTGGCTATCTTTTTGCAGCACACCAGTTTTTGTAACCTGCAGCAAGAGGGTAAAGTAGCATATATTCGAACCCGACATGGACTCATTGGTCATGAGAAGAAGCAGGAAAAGTAATTCTCCAACAATGTAACAGTAAGTTAGAATGAATTGTGTACCTTTTTCTTAGTCTTCTCTGGTGGCCCAGATTGGGATTTTGTACTATGAGAACCATTCTCAAGTTGATCAGCTTTTTGACTCTCTTTCTGCAGCACATCATTTCGTTTAGGTACCTGCTGCATTTTTTTAGGTTATGGTTAGGATTCTTGTAATATGTATTCCCAAATCCAATATGGATTGGCTGGCCATCTGAATAAACATGAAAAATGGTTGTACAGCTATATCAAACAGGTTCCACATATCTCTACTTATTAGGTACTCTAATTCACACTAGCATCTGTGTCTCTGATTCATGTAAAGAAACATTCAGCGAGCAAAGAACACATAACGCATTACAACTAACCTCAGGAGATAAAAGTTGGGTGCAGCTTTGGGGCCAAAGAATATACTTTCCGCAAGCATCATCTAGAGTCTTAATATCCCTGTGTGGAATGGCTAAACAGTGTTTTCCATTTACTATTTCCGACACGAAGATCTTGTAGCACCGAACCGGTGACTGTGATCCATTCAGTTTCCGTATCCCCTCAAACCAGTAAGCTTTTCCTCTGACGAGAACGTTTGCCCTAGTGTCTAAGAAGATGTTGCATTTTACACCCTGTACACTTTGAGATTCCATTCGAGTAGCTGAATCTGCTTCTTTAGAATTTTCAATCTGTTGCAGAAATTTGGTTAACGCAATTTTTGTAGAGTCGCCTGATCAGTAATATTTAGGATTCACGTACACTGGTCCTACGAGGACACAACTAAATTCATTTGTAAGCGTTCGAGATTTATAGGGTTGACAGCATATATTAGTTACCTAAGCTAATGTGGGTTTGATTCAACATATTTATGTCTAACATACTTCTGAGTACAAGCTGGATGAGGCAGATTGATGTAGAAAATTATTCGATGGAACAAAGAAGCCAAGCAAAGCAACTAACCTGAGGTTTCTGAAGAAATGCGGTTTCAGGCTTTGGGCCAAGGGATGAAACTACCCTTAGCCTCACCTAACGTTTTAATCTCTGAGCAGGGTATCGGAACTGGGAGATTTTCATTCAGTACTTCATTAACCTGGACTCTGAAGCAAGCGATCTTCACTTCTACTCCATGCACTATCACCTTTTTGTCATCAGACAGAAAAGTTGTACCTTTAGCAACGATGTTTTCCCTATAGCTAGACCAAATTTCACATTCTATGCCCTGCATAAATACATGACATACGAACATCATAAAGAGAACACGTACACAAAACAAAATATAAATTTAAATTCCTGGAATAATATAATGTATATTACTTTTCCTAATCCTTAATCGCCTTGTCTAGTTGCTGAACTGTTAGATTCCCGAGTATATGGAGGAGTCGGAGACTTCTGTTTAGATAGTACGGACTTGGGGCTAACGGTCACAAGATCTTGACTAGGAGGGCCTTTCTTAGGTGGAGCAGCAGGTTTCTTAGTTGAAGGGCCTTTCCCATTTGTAGCAGACCGTTTCTTATTTGAAGAAGCCTTCAGTTGTTCAGATTAAAGTTGCTTTCTTGAGGATTTTTCAGTTGAATGCATCGCATCCTCAGATAGATGGATCTGTTTTCCAAGTCCATCACCTCCTGGTGAAGATGACGGGAGACTTGACGAACTTTCCTGAAGCGTGAAGTTGAACGATGTGATGAAAATTTAGATACTGCGTGCCAAATCATTGACAAAGTAAATATAATCTCATTCGCATACCATCTAATGGATCAGTTAACTTACTTTTGGTCTATGATTTCTGATCAATTCAGAAGCAATGGGTGGTACTGGTATTCCTTGAGCAGCGAGGTTTGATGCTAACGACTTCAGCGACATTACCAACTGGGTTATTAGTGCATCCTTAGATTCCACCTGTTTCCTCAGTTGATCGGCGGTAGATTTCACGGGTTGCCTTTTCCGCTTGTTAGCATTCCAGAACATGCTCGGCCACACTCCAAAGCCGGCCCCTTTGACACGCCCGCCTTTATCCACTCCGATCGCAAGTGTCACGGCATCCTGATGCGGAGGAACCTGTATAGTTCCCTGCTGAATCTGATTTCGATAATGCTTTTGTGCCCAATGTAGAGTTGAAAAATTTAGCTTAAATTCTGGTTTGAACATTGCGCATTTACTTCGACGAAAAAAACATTATCAATTGGGAAGTGGGGTATTCTTACAAGTCGCTCTACCGCAACTTTAGTTTCAGTATGTTTGATTTCAGCCGTGCCCTTTTATCGGCGTCCCAGCTCCCACATCAAAGACCGGTCGGTAAGTTGGTCAGCGGTAACTATGCCATCTTTTAGCTGTAGTTATGACATCAAATGTTAAACAGCAGGTCAATTCAAAAGCATGTAATGCATCAAAAATGCAGCAAAGTGTATAATACGACAGTTTCGTAGAGGGTCGAGTCCCTCTATCTTTACGAGTTGCTGCATATGTGAGACCCATACAGCAAAAAATGAAACATAGGTTAATTGAACACAAATATTGCCAGTTTTTAACTTTAAAAGTGTGAAGTATGATGAAGTATGATTACCAATTTCTTTGCCATGCCCGTGTATCCTCCTCGTCCAAGCTTATGTGGGTATTTGGAATGAGATATTGACTCTTTTTCTTTTTTGGATTTTTCCTTGCAGCACAGACAAACGAATCTTTGTCAATATGTTGGACTAGGAAATAATAAACATAAAAACGATGAAGAAAAAAATATGAAGTGCATTCTCTAACCTTGAAAGCATCCGAAAGTCTGTATTTCACAAACGCATCCCAGCATTTTTGGTCAATTATAAGCTTATACTCTTTGGGGACTTTACGTAAAACTTCTGGGTCATCCTTAAATGGAAGTATATATTTTTTGGCTAATTTCCTTCTGAAGTCCCAAAGTTGCGCAGCGAGTTTAGACATAATCCGACGCTTAATCGATTCGTCGACTATGTAATAAAGCTACCATAACATTCAATGGAAAATTAGTAACAGGTACACAGTATAAACGATGAATAAAGATAGCGATAACCTTGGATATGAATATAACTAGCTGTATACCTTTACTTTTTCCCATAAGAAATCTCTTCTCTCCTTTTTTTACTTCACTCCAGCAATTATATCTAAGACCACATCTTTTCCTGACCAAGTCGCCAAGAAAACTTCCAAATTCTGTACTATGATCACCTACTGGTCTACGAAGTTCATCGAAGTCCAACTCTCTTCTTTTCGCGTGACCTTCTCTAAAATCTTTGTAGAGTTTTAAAAGCTTTGTCCTTCCCCTGGCTTTTCTATCCTCCGGAATATCCTGACTTTGCCCCGCTTGTGTACTCTGAGTTTCAACTACTGCAGTTTCTACTTCTGATCCATCTTGCAAATCACTTGGTCTTAGTCATCTAAGTCCTCATCAAACATAACCGTTTCATCTTCTTGGATCACTGTAAATATATAGCAGAAACAAATTATGAAACATGATTTATGGACAATTAAAAACAAACCAGGACAATATTACAAGCATTACCGTTCGTATCTTCATAATATTCATATTCGTCAAAGGGTTCATCCCATCGTCCAGCTTTGAGTGGAGTACCATCTAAATCCATTTCTTCTGCTTCTTCTTCTTCTTCTTCTTCTTCTTCTTCAGAATCTTCTTCTTCTTCTTCGGAATCTTCTTCTTTTTCTTCTTCTTTTTCTTCTTGAGAATCTTCTTTTTTTTCTCCTTCTTCAGAATCTTTTTCTTCAGAATCTTCTTCAGAATCTTCTTTTTCTTCTTCTTCTTCTTCAGAATCACAATTATTCCCATTGTACTTGTCATTTTCACTTCCAAATCCAAATTCATGATCTGAGTTTTCTTCAACATCCGCCATGACCGTGTATCATGAAAGTACAACATATGTAGGAATATGAGCTTGCGTTGGTAAAAACATTAGCTAAATCCAACAACAACATGTTTAATAATTATAAGCCCTGCTTTTCCATTCAAGGAATCCCTTGTAAAGAACACAAATACGTAGTACATACTCGTTGAAAGATATAACTTGAAAGCAACCCATGATAACGGCGAAACTAGTTCTTTAACACAGAAGAAATTAAAACCCATGACATGTAACGTGTGATTGTACTAAATTATCATAACAAAAAACAAAAAAAAAAATACCACTTGCGATTAACCTAAAATGTATATTCAAGTCAAAGTAGCCATTCCTAGTGTAGGGGCATAATTCGGATGAGCCACGTGTCACCATCCTAGAAGAAGAGTAAGACAACGCCTTAGGAACGCAAAGAGAACTGAGGACTAAGACTACGAACCATGGACCACCGTTCGGAGATACCGCCTCGGTCCACCAATCCCTCCGAAGTAGTTACCCAAGCTCGCCTCGGAGAATATGCCAAACCCGAAGAAGAAGCCGGCCGAAGTTGATAAACCGACATACGAGCCGAAGTCACTTGAAGACGAGGCGCGCCGAAGACCTACTTTACTTGGTAGCTAAGATAAGGATACTTGTGTAATTAGCCTGTAAATTTCCTCTATATAAAGGAAATATCTCCTAGGAGAGAGGGGACTTTTCTCTCTCTTCCTCCTTCTCCTCTACTCATCTTCTTCCCCAAAAAACCAGATCTAGAACTCCTCTCTAATGGAGGTTCATGTAATCTTAGCATCTAAATACATACTAATCTTCTTATATTTGGTCTTTACTACTATAAGTTCGGTCTTAAATCACTGTTCATAGTATCTTCGGATTTGTTCTATGATCTTCGCACCATTAAATCCCAATTAAATTGTGTATGTATGAGTGGATCTGATGGATATGGTACCTCGAGTACCTATGCAGATTTTCTACTCGTACACCTAGATCCAACCTTTACATATACAACAGGAGTCAAAACCCATGATATTTAACATGTAAATCTATGATATATGATAAACAGTAACTAGTTTTTCCGCCCAAAACATCATTGATACAACAACACAGATTCAAAACAACCCATGATTATCAGTTACTTGTCCATATAAAAAATAGAAAACCAGATTCAAAACAGTCCATCATTGTCAGATGCATGTGCATTGCTACAATATAAATCGAGATCGGGTTTAACAAATCATACCAGCAGTAAAGGTAAGAGCTAATAATTGTTTTAGGGTTTCAAGAAAAAGAAAAATGAAAACGTTAAGATGAAGTTATCGAGATGAAAGTTCAAACTTACCTTTAATTTGAACTTATACCAAAGCACCGGACGGGAATAATCCCGCCATGAAATTTTTCGTCTGATTTTCATCCCGCGGAAAAGAATTTTGCTGAAAATTTTGGAGGGTTTTCTTCTTCAAAATCTAAAAAAATGTTTCCACAAATTTTGTGTAACCAAGATGGTTAGTTACCCTAATTTTCCGATTTCCAGCCAATAAAAGATCAGAGAGAATATCGGGGTAGTTATCACTAATATATTTTTAGAAATGGTCTCCCGTAATTCCAAGATATACTCCCGTATTATTAATTGTCGCTACATTTTAGCCAAAGTTTCTTTTCAAAAATTTGCAAAAAAGGGAGGGAACAGTTTGAATTTTCGGATTGGTTTTAAGTATTAAGATATCCCTGAACTTCCTGAGTTAGCCTCGATTTTTCTTATCTCCGCCCCACTATTGGGCGCTCACAATCTCAACGGATTAACTTTTTTTTTTTTAACAGTAGACCTTGACCTCATATATTCATTATCATTGAAACAGTACAATGTGATCCCAAGGCCTTCTCATGAATAGGCATACCAAAGCATGAGACGTACAAAACATTTGTTACAAACTGAAAAGCATACTGTAGAAGGTGGCATGACTGCCATAGCTTTCGTATGCGCGCCATGACCAACTCAAGGAGTGGTTTGATCCATTGAGAATTATCCTCACCACACCTAAGAGGACAGTGTGTGAGTATCCGACATTCATCCATGAGAGTAAAGACTCCGAACTGACAAACATGACAGTGCAACATTCTATTCACATAGGCTAACCAACTATAGACAAGAACCTGCAACATAAAGCCGAAGTATGTAGTAATCTTCAAACCTAGCCCAAGCACAAGCCAGATTGTCCAAAAAAGAATCCAGCAGCTGTGAAGATGCAGCTGTGGATAATGGAATTGAGCCATCATTGTTTATGCGAATGCCCCGCATCAGTAGGCACTCAAATTGTAGTTGATAGTACTTCTGCAACCTCAATCTCATCATGAGAGAAATCATCTTGTGAGATTGAAACCTTCCTTCCAGCATTGCCTCCCTTCTGGTTTAACCTTTGTGAAGAAGCTGGTATTGCTTCTCTGAATTCCTCCTGAGAATCCTTAATGATAGGGAATATATATGTAGGGGGATAAGTATGGTTATACAGAGTCTCATTCAATGAGATGTAATGTTGCTCATAAGTGCTTGCATCATCCCCTTTCGAACGACTGATTATAGGTACTTCAGTTGGAGACATACATGGTGAAGGAGAACGAACATCAAGTAGTTCATTTATGTTCCTAATTCTTCGAGTCTTTGATGAAGAAGGTGCAGCAGCAAAGTCCAAAGGAGGAAGTTGGTCTCTTGAATCTTGATTAAATCTCCTGGTGAACGTTTGAATTGGTTTTTCACTATGCCTATGAGAGATATTCACCAGAGGTCTCCCTTGAATCATTGAGATGGAAATATTGACATGAGCATCAATTAGTTGAAGATACTCAGCAACCAAATGCTCATATTCTGGTTTGAAGATGTTCGACATTGGAATAGAGTCTCTGCCAGTCAACTCTGAGTTTGACTCTTGCTGGTCCAGCGGACGTTTGCCCTTGTCACTTGAAGGAAAGCCCAGAACCAATTTATCCCATTTAGAAGTTGGGCTTGGACTAGGGGAATGGCCCATTGGATTTGATATTTGTTGAACTGGTTCTGAAGAAGTGGTTCCGGAGCAGGACACGGGTCTAGGACCAAGAATAGAAGAGGAACCAGTTGGCGTAGTTTGCGGACAAAACAAAGAAGGTTTGTTAACATGTACCCCTGAATTTTCT